>CM031565.1:4704847-4994866 GCA_018467065.1 Ephestia elutella
AACCCTAAGCAATAAGTACTTACTTCAGTAGGCAGCTGGAAGGACGAAGAGACTGCTTGGAAAGGCCAGTGGAGCCAGAGGATAGCACTTGTATGTTGAAGTCGATGTGGAAGCGGTTGCTCTGAGCTTTATATAGGGTACTGGGACCCTTTGGGTACGGAACCCTAAGCAATAAGTACTCACTTCAGTAGGCAGCTGGAAGGACGAAGACTGCTGGAAAGGCCAGGAGCCAGAGGATAGCACTTGTATGCTGAAGTCGATGTGAAGCGGTTGCTCAGAGCTTTATATAGGGTACTGGGACCCTTTGGGTACGGAACCCCTAAGCAATAAGTACTCACTTCAGTAGGCAGCTGGAAGGACGAAGACTGCTGGAAAGGCCAGGAGCCAGAGGATAGCACTTGTATGCTGAAGTCGATGTGAAGCGGTTGCTCTGAGCTTTATATAGGGTACTGGGACCCTTTGGGTACGGAACCCTAAGCAACAAGTACTCACTTCAGTAGGCAGCTGGAAGGACGAAGACTGGGTTGGAAAGGCCAGGAGCCAGAGGATAGCACTTGTATGCTGAAGTCGATGTGAAGCGGTTGCTCAGAGCTTTATATAGGGTACTGGGACCCTTTGGGTACGGAACCCTAAGCAATAAGTACTCACTTCAGTAGGCAGCTGGAAGGACGAAGACTGCTGGAAAGGCCAGGAGCCAGAGGATAGCACTTGTATAGCTGAAGTCGATGTGAAGCGGTTGCTCAGAGCTTTATATAGGGCACTGGGACCCTTTGTGGGTACGGAACCCTAAGCAATAAGTACTCACTTCAGTAGGCAGCTGGAAGGACGAAGACTGCTGGAAAGGCCAGGAGCCAGAGGATAGCACTTGTATGCTGAAGTCGATGTGAAGCGGTTGCTCAGAGCTTTATATAGGGTACTGGGACCCTTTGGGTACGGAACCCTAAGCAATAAGTACCTCACTTCAGTAGGCAGCTGGAAGGACGAAGACTGCTGGAAAGGCCAGGAGCCAGAGGATAGCACTCTGTATGCTGAAGTCGATGTGAAGCGGTTGCTCAGAGCTTCATATAGGGTACTGGGACCCTTTGGGTACGGAACTCCTACAATAAGTACTACTCAGTAGGCAGCTGGAAGGACGAAGACTGCTGGAAAGGCCAGGAGCCAGAGGATAGCACTTGTATGCTGAAGTCGATGTGAAAGCGGTTGCTCAGCTTTATATAGGGTACTGGGACCCTTTGGGTACGGAACCCTAAGCAATAAGTACTCACTTCAGTAGGCAGCTGGAAGGACGAAGACTGCTGGAAAGGCCAGGAGCCAGAGGATAGCACTTGTATGCTGAAGTCGATATGAAGCGGTTGCTCAGAGCTTTATATAGGGTACTGGGACCCTTTGGGTACGGAACCCTAAGCAATAAGTACTCACTTCAGTAGGCAGCTGGAAGGACGAAGACTGCTGGAAAGGCCAGGAGCCAGAGGATAGCACTTGTATGCTGAAGTCGATGCGTGAAGTGGTTGCTCAGCTTTATATAGGGTACTGGGACCCTTTGGGTACGGAACCCCAAGCTAAATAAAGTACTCACTTCAGTAGGCAGCTGGAAGGACGAAGACTGCTGGAAAGGCCAGGAGCCAGAGGAAAGCACTTGTATGCTGAAGTCGATGTGAAGCGGTTGCTCAGCTTTATATAGGGTACTGGGACCCTTTGGGTACGTGAACCCTAAGCAATAAGTACTCACTTCAGTAGGCAGCTGGAAGGACGAAGACTGCTGGAAAGGCCAGGAGCCAGAGGATAGCACTTGTATGCTGAAGTCGATGTGAAGCGGTTGCTCTGAGCTTTATATAGGGTACTGGGACCCTTTGGGTACGGAACCCTAAGCAATAAGTACTCACTTCAGTAGGCAGCTGGAAGGACGAAGACTGCTGGAAAGGCCAGGAGCCAGAGGATAGCACTTGTATGCTGAAGTCGATGTGAAGCGGTTGCTCTGAGCTTTTGGCCATGTGCTTTCGGAAGTTCTCGTTCAGATCCTTTGATACTCCAATGTCCTGAAATATATATTTCCCAAAAAATGAATAATAATAATGATTTTTTTTTTTTCTTTTCTTTTTTTTTTTGAGATAGATAGATAGATAGATCAATACTTTATTGCACCATTTACAGAAAAGAAATACAAAGTGGTAACAAAAGTAAATACATTTTGAATGAGCGCAAAGGCGGGCTTATCGCAAATGCAATTTCTTCCAGCCAACCTTTGGGTGGAAGGGAAATATACGTTTGAAAAATGTAGTTTTAGTTCTTATTTACCAAAACAGTGAAATATGGAAATTGAATGCTAAAATCATTCTCTGCCACTCTCCCTCATTCTCTGACCTTCAATAATCCTCCTCATTTCTCATGACTGAGGGTCGTGGTCATTATATGGAATGAAACACACACAGCGACTATCTTAGCGATGTTAATGGAGTGGTTTGCCATTGCCTTCTTCATTTCACACACTAGCTGATAATCATCAACCAGAGTGCAGGTTTCCTCACGATGTTTTCCTTCACCGGAAGCAAGTGGTGGTAAATGAAAACCACCAAACATGGAGTCAGATTGGTATGCAAATTCATAAAGCTAACGGACAGGACTTGAACCTGGGAACTTTGTAGCCACAGGCGGGCACCATATCACTTGGCCACCACCGCTTCAATAATCCTATTAATATAAATGCTTGTTTAGATGTATGCGAGTTACGTTTGATAGTCAATGCCGCAAAATCTTTGTGGACAGATTTCTATGAAATTTCGATTGGCCACCACCGCTTCAATACCCCTACTAATATTATAAATGCGAAAGTTTAGATGTATGTGAGTTACGTTTGATAGTCAATCCCGCAAAAATCTAATGGACAAATTTCTATGAAATTTCGTACACGGGTAGAAAAGTACTAGGAATAGCACATAGGGTACTTTTTCCTAAAATTTCCACGAAAGCACAGGAAAAGCGGGCGCTTCATAGAAACGGCGCGTCAAATATGCCTACTACTACTACAGCAAATGAAACTGTATATCCGTGAACACGTCAGTAACACGTCAATGTGTGCGTTTTCATAGTCGAACGTCCCACAGTTACACAAGAACGGGGGAGAAGTGCGGAAGGGAGCGGGGGTGCCATATTGCGGGAGGGGCAGGGAGTTTCCTTTCTGTACGTAGTACTAATATTAATTCTTGTGACGAAAGCCTGGGATACAGCTAGTAAATCCTAATCGTAATATTGTAAATGCGAAAGTGAGTTTGTTTGTTTGTTTGTTTGTTGGTTTGTTTGTTTGTTTGTTACCTCTTCACGCTTCATGTACTGAACCAATCTTCCTGAAATTTTGCATACACATAGTTAGAAGTACGGAGAAGGACATAGGATACCTTCATCCCGAAAAGGAATGGTTCCCGTGGGGAACCAATGCGAAAGTGAGTTTGTTTGTTTGTTTGTTTGTTGGTTTGCTTGTTTGTTTGTTTATTACCTCTTCACGCTTTATCTACTGAACCAATCTTCCTGAAATTTAGCATACACATAGTTAGAAGTACGGAGAAGGACATAGGATACCTTTCATCCTGAAAAGGAATGGTTCCTGAAATGGCGAAGCCGCGGAAGCTGCGGGCGAAAGCTAGTACATAATAATATTAATCACCTGGAACATCCTCTGTAGTTTGCTCGTGTATTCGAATCCGCAAGCTTGCTTTAGTTTTGAGATCATTGGAGGTTCTCTGAAAATAAAATAATAAATTTATCATTATTATGATCATTTTTTAACAATGGCAAAAGTGGGAGCAGAGCAGAAAATAGTGGAAAATTCTGGTAACGAGTGGTCAACAACCCTTTTGGATCGTCGAGCATCGAAGTAAGTAAAAAATATGATCCTAAACTAATATTATAAATGCGAAAGTGAGTTTGTTTATTTGTTTGTTACCTCTATCACGATTTATCTACTGAACCAATCTTCCTGAAATTTCGCATACACATAGTTCAAAGTACTGGAGAAGGGACATAGGGTACCTTTCATCCCGGGAAAAGCACCGTTACCGGAAATAAACATATTTTGATGGATTTGATAGATACACCGACCTCGGGCAAAGTCGTCGCAAATAAACATATTTTGATGGATTTATGGATGAATGAATGAACTCTTAATAGATAAAATGAATAATGAATGAATGATTGATTCTTGATTGATATACCGACCTCGGCGTCGGCGCCATATTTTGATGGATTTATGGATAAATGAATGAATTCTCTTTAGTAATGAATAATGTAATGACATGAATGAATGATTCTTGATTGAAATACCGGACCTCGGCGTCATCGCTAGCGGACATGTGTTGCACCGAGCCGCTTGGCGAGCATCTTGCTGTAAAACTTCTGGAACACATCCTTGTCTTCAACTGTATTTAAACACAACCATCTGGAAAATACAACAAAAACGTGTTAAATACAAACACAGTTTCCCACGTCTTTATCGCTTACGGGACAAACATAGAGAGTCAGGAGTCATAGGAGTCAATACATACATACATAGAATCACGTCTTTATCCCTTACGGGGTAGACAGAGCCAAGAGTCGTGAGAAAGGAGTCTAATAGGAGTCAATATGATTATATAATAAGTTTTTGACGTGAAAATGTGCCAATTTCAATAAAGTATTTTGACTTTGTAGTCCAGAAGAATAATCTGAAAAGCAGTCTCCTTTTGAAGTTGAACGGCATGGAATGTAACAGTTTGACACTGGATTTTTTTAGACTAATTCGACCCTCCTGAGCTCGATTTTGCCCATTGTCAGACCAAATTTCCCCCTTTTCATTGAAAATATGTCCCTCGCAACGGTTTTCTCCGTTTTGTACAAAATCTGTTGGATTTAGAAGAAAACTGTTATGGACAAAAGTAATCTGCATTAAATTACCTACACAACAACAAAAATAGCACTTTTAAATCGTCGTAAACTTGTTTTTAGTTGACGTCCGACCCGAAATTACTTAAAGCTATAGGTTACCACTGTATCCAAAGCGCAAGCCAGTAAACGACCAGCACCACTTGGTTGAGCCGTGTCTTCTAGCTCCACTGCAGGGTTCTTGCTGGATTTCTTCAGCAAGAGGTCACAGTACTATGCGAGCAGTTGAGACAGCTAGTATATGATCGCAGCCAGTATATGATCGCAGCCAGTATATGATCGCAGCCAGTACATGATACACAAACTAGACCCACCACTTGGTTGAGCGTGTCTTTCTAGTCTCCTGCTCTCAGGGTTCTTGCTGGATTTCTTCAGCAAGAGGTCACGAAAATTTGCGAGCAGTTGAGACAGCTTGTGAGCAGTTGAGACAGCTAGTATATGATCGCAGCCAGTATATGCTGATCGCAGCCAGTATATGATCGCAGCCAGCATATGATCGCAGGCCAGAGACGACTCGCCAGCATATGATCGCAGCCAGTATATGATCGCTTTACATGATCGCAGCCAGTATATGATCAAGCAGTATAGCGATCGCAGCCAGTACATGATCGCAGCCAGTGTTAGCGACAACAACCATATAGACTCCACCACTTGGTTGAGCGTGTCTTCTAGCTCCTGCTCCTCAGCGGTTCTTGCTGGATTTCTTTCAGCAAGAGGTCGCAGTACTTGCGAGCAGTTGAGGACAGCTACTATATGATCGCAGCCAGCATATGATCGCAGCCAGTATAATACGATCGCAGCCAGTACATGATACACAAACTAGACCCGCACCACTTGGTTGAGCGTGTCTTCTAGCTCCTGCTCCTCAGGGTTCTTGCTGGATTTTCTTTCAGCAAGAGGTCGCAGTACTTGCGAGCAGTTGAGACAGCTAGATGATCGCAGCCAGTATATGATCGCAGCCAGTATACGATCGCAGCCAGTACATGATACACAAACTAGGGACCCACCACTTGGTTGAGCGTGTCTTCTAGCTCCTGCTCCTCAGGGTTCTTGCTGGATTTCTTCAGCAAGAGGTCGCAGTACTTGGCGAGCAGTTCGGGACTCTTGCTTGAAGAGTTGGCAGCTTTCGTCACTCGCGTTACCTGGAATATTTGAGTGTTAGTTTAAATGTTTGTTTTCGGTGGAGGGATGTGAGAAAATAAACGATTATTTTTGTAGTGCTATCAAAACTATAGTCGGCAACCTCCGACATAAAAGCACGTGAGTGACCCGTATATACTAACTATGATGTCCTTATCTGATAAAATTACTATTTTATTATTATATAAATGAGTGCTTCCCTCGCTGGTCTGGGGAGCGAAGAAAAACATAGAATGTGCCAGCTACTTCTTTTCCCGAGCAGGATTGTAAGTCAATCGAGGGAAAGGGCTTTAAACTGGGGATTCCTCCACTCATAGGCGATGGGCTAGCAACCTGTCACTATATTTGAATCTCCATTCCATCAGAAAGCCCACTATTCAGCTAAGCGTGGCCTTCGAGTCTCACGACTCTTGGCTCTGTCTACCCCGTAAGGGATAAAGACGTGACTCTATGTATAAATACGTACTGTTAATAAATCTGCCGCAAGCCTTGTCCAAAGCGGCCACGAAGCCAGAGTCATTGTTAAACGCGACCAGAACCAGCGCGTTGTATTTCTTGTGGACTTCCAAGATGGTGGACACGTACACCTTCGGGTCCTGGAATGAGTAGCAGAATGTCTAATTCATATTTTCCTTTTTCGTACGTTAAAAAGGAAAAATGTGTTATATGTTTATTCAACTTATTCTGGCATACAAATCTATATACAGTGGTAGCCAGCTAATTAGGGACACCAGTCGATTTTCATACAAACGAGGTTACTTCAAAGCTTTGGTTCAACGCCAGGATTGATCTGAGCTGTGATCTGTGTGTGATGTTATCTGATGATGGCTATCCAGGGATAGAATGGAAGACATCCAGATCGCTATACACACCCGACTGATCAGATCAGCAATCTAAGAGCTGTTCAGTTCAGCTTTCTGAGTTTCAGGATTTCCATACATTTTAATGTTATTTTCGCGTTTTTTTTTAAATATCCAAACAGCTATCCGTGTCAAGGCAAAGTCAAGCCTTGATATGGCTGATTCCGCGCACTAATGTTATAACCATAGATTTTCATGGTTCTCACGTCGGACCAAAGATGGTAGAATTTTTTTTTACCATTAACATTTCTATGGATGTGTTCCTAAAGCAGTCGCAGCTGCTAGCCCTGGGGATGTGGAGCCACCAGGACTATACATACTGTAACTATGTCCGTATGTCGCATCAGAATCTGTTTTGTCGTTCACGACAAAACCTTTTAGTACGGGGCGTGGCGCCACGGGGTAAGTGTTAGGGATAATCGACCAGGCTTTATCAAGCCACGTGTGTGTAAGAGTGGATCGCGCGGTGTGGAAGAGTGGATCAAGAACACACACCTCACACACACACGGATACACATTGACGCGGCACATTTGTACGGTAGGTGTTAGTCATAAGTGATTAGTTTAGAAATGGTTCCTGGGTCCCTTAAAGCGCAGGGATAGCAGAGACGTTCGCATATAGCCCGTGTACCAAAATTCAGACCCGAGCCAGTCAGTAGCACGTGGGTTAGTCCGTAGGTTGGCTATATGTGGGCTATTAGCAGTGATCTGAGATCGCTGTAGTTTATAGAAAAGTATCACTATACCTGATGCGCCTGGTCACCACACGTGTCTATGGCATGCAGCCCTTGCGCATGGATATGTTGCTCGAGCAGTCTTCGCAATTCTCCAAGGCCGTCGGGGATGCGAGCCACCAGACTATACATACAGTATCACTATACCTGATGCGCCTGGTCACCACACGTGTCTATGGCATGCAGTCCTGCGCATGGATATGTTGCTCGAGCAGTCTTCGCAATTCTCCAAGGCCGTCGGGGATGCGAGCCACCAGACTATACATACAGTATCACTATACCTGATGCGCCTGGTCACCACACGTGTCTATGGCATGCAGCCCTTGCGCATGGATATGTTGCTCGAGCAGTCTTCGCAATTCTCCAAGGCCGTCGGGGATGCGAGCCACCAGACTATACATACAGTATCACTATACCTGGTGCGCCTGGTCACCACACGTGTCTATGGCATGCAGTCCTTGCGCATGGATATGTTGCTCGAGCAGTCTTCGCAATTCTCCAAGGCCGTCGGGGATGTGAGCCACCAGACTATACATACAGTATCACTATACCTGATGCGCCTGGTCACCACACGTGTCTATGGCATGCAGCCCTTGCGCATGGATATGTTGCTCGAGCAGTCTTCGCAATTCTCCAAGGCCGTCGGGGATGCGAGCCACCAGACTATACACACAGTATCACTATACCTGGTGCGCCTGGTCACCACACGTGTCTATGGCATGCAGTCCTTGCGCATGGATATGTTGCTCGAGCAGTCTTCGCAATTCTCCAAGGCCGTCGGGGATGTGAGCCACCAGACTATACATACAGTATCACTATACCTGGTGCGCCTGGTCACCACACGTGTCTATGGCATGCAGTCCTTGCGCATGGATATGTTGCTCGAGCAGTCTTCGCAATTCTCCAAGGCCGTCGGGGATGCGAGCCACCAGACTATACACACAGTATCACTATACCTGGTGCGCCTGGTCACCACACGTGTCTATGGCATGCAGTCCTTGCGCATGGATATGTTGCTCGAGCAGTCTTCGCAATTCTCCAAGGCCGTCGGGGATGTGAGCCACCAGACTATACATACAGTATCACTATACCTGGTGCGCCTGGTCACCACACGTGTCTATGGCATGCAGCCCTTGCGCATGGATATGTTGCTCGAGCAGTCTTCGCAATTCTCCAAGGCCGTCGGGGATGCGAGCCACCAGACTATACATACAGCATCACTATACCTGGTGCGCCTGGTCACCACACGTGTCTATGGCATGCAGCCCTTGCGCATGGATATGTTGCTCGAGCAGTCTTCGCAATTCTCCAAGGCCGTCGGGGATGCGAGCCACCAGACTATACATGCGGCCGAGGTCCGCGTTCTTCTCGCCGTCTAGTAGTTTCTGGAAAATGATAACAAATGGCGATTTAGTTTCCGTGGTTGAGGATAGATGGCGCTGTGTTTAATAATGATTAAATCCCAAAAAATCCTACTAATATTATAAACAATGGAAAATGGATGTTTGTAATTTCTTACGCAGAAACTACGAAGCCTCAAACCGCATCACGTCCTTACATATCCATACTTCCATACTAATATTATACATGCGAAAGTCTGTCTGGTGAAAGGTTCAGGCAATGGGGGGTCAAAGTTTGAAAGTTTGCAACTGACTTTTTGCCCACTTCCAACACTGTGCAACATCATCTCGCAACTAAAAAAAGTAAATTTGCCCTGTATAGCACGCGAGGTGCTTGCACCTCACGTCCCACGCGACATCTAGTAACATACTACATATAAAGATGATCACCTGGAACTCAGCGTGGAAGATCTCCAGATGTTTCTCAATGAGCACTCTGTCGCAGGTCTTGGCCAGTCTCTCCATGGTGGTCTCGTGAAGGTAAACTTGTACGCGACGTTGTTCCTCTTGGAGCCTCTGTTCCGCCTGGGAATAATGGGAATATATAAGTTATAGGTTCCACAAGGCAATCTTTAAGCCTTGGAACTAAGGTCTTCGAGGTATGTCTGCGAGGTAGGTATATAAAGTTTACATATATATTGGTAGAATATTGTGCTTTTGTAAACTTAAGCATAGCAGTGTCGATAAAACAGCTCACACGCGTCGGTAAAGTAGTACAGCTTGATCAATACAGCCTCTAAGGTATCCTTGTATACGTCTATTAGATATTCTGCTCTCATACAATTTACTAACATTTACTTTTAACTTTATCAGATCAGCATCAATAAAACAGCTCACACGCGTCGGTAAATCAGTACATATTTACCTTGATCATGTATTCAGTGACCGGGTTATTTCTCAGGAAGTCCGTGCTCTCTCGAGTGTAGAACCTCTCGGTATCCTCCAAGAACACAGCCTCGAAGGTATCCTTGTATACGTCTATATTTTGCTCTCATACTTTTAGTTTAATCATAGCAGTGTCGATAAAACAGCACACACGTACCAATAAAGTAGTACATTTACCTTGATCATGTATTCAGTGACCGGGTTGTTCCTCAGGAAGTCCGTGCTCTCTCGAGTGTAGAATCTTTCAGTATCTTCCAAGAACACAGCTTCGAAGGTATCCTTGTATACGGCGAGGTTCTGGCCGCGAGCGTTTGGGTCCTCTTCGTTGAGACCTAGTGCTACGTAGCAGTTGATTACCTGTGGAAGTTAAAGTAGGTTAAAATTGAGTATTAAAGACTAGATAGATAGATAGATCAACACTTTATTGCACCATTTACAGAAAAGAACATACAAAGTAGTGATACAAATGAGCGCAAAGGCGGGCTTATCGCAAATGCTATTGCTTCCAACCTTTTGGGTGGAAGGAGAGTAGAAGTGAAAAGTGTAGGGTGAAGTAAACGTTATTAATGATATTAGGGAAAATAAAATGAATGAACAATAAAATAAACAATGCATGACTAGCATAAGCCTGGGACATTATTTCCGTAGGAATTTCAGGAAAACCTCTCTTAGTGCTCCCCTACACTCCCTAAGGAACCTACATGTTTTTCAGCTTCCTGCTCCCAGTAGTTTTGGCTGTGTGTTGTCTGTCAGTCACTTTGTTGGCAAATAAATAAATATGGTACAATGTTTGTTCAAACGTTGAAACAAACCATCTCATCCTAACCTACTTCCTACACTATATTATAAATGCGAAAGTTTGGATGTGAGTTTGTGAGGATCTTTGTTACTCAATCTAGCAAAATTTACTGGACGGATTTCGATGAAATTTGGTACACGATAGAAAAATACCGGGAATAGCACATAGGGTACTTTTCATCCCGAAATTTCTACGGCAGCGAAGCCGCGGCGGCTCAGCTTAGTCTATATATACATAACTCAAAGGCGACTTGACTGACATAGTGATCCATCAACACACAGCCCAAACCACTGGACGGATCGGGCTGAAATTTGGCATGCAGATAGATGTTATGACGTAGGCATCCGCTAAGAAAGGATTAACGCGAGCGAAGCCGCGGGCGCCAGCTAGTAGTACATATAATACTCACTCCAGAAACGAGTCTAGTGTTGATGGTCTCTCCATTGCGTTCCCGCTCGATCAACTTCAGTACGGCGTTGGTCACTTGTTTGTTCAAACGTTGGAACAAATTGTCGCGCCATGTCACCAATGCTAGTTGGTAGATCTCGTAGATGCCCTGGGAAGAATATAAAAAACATTATTGACTTAAAAATTTAAAAAATATTAGCTGCCGGAATTGTAAATTCTTAAAAAAAAAAAAAATTACGTGTCATCGAATTTTCATATCTTCCGACGACGGTATTATCTCTGCCCAATGACGTTTATTTATTTTTTAATTTGTATTAATATTTGTTTCGAAGCGGTGGTGGCCAAGTGGTAATAACACCCGCCTGAGGTCGGGTAGGACCCAGGTTCAAATTCTCCTGTGTCATATGAGTTTGTAGACCAATCTGACTCATGTAGTTTTCTCATAGACCACCACCTGCTTCCGGTGAAGGAAAACATAGTAAGAAAACTTGCACATTGGCTGACTGTTTAGTTAACTAGTGTGTGTTATGTCAGATGCTTTTAGGCGACTTGAATAAAAATCTGACACTAGTGTTAGCAATAACACACTCGATAAGAAAGAAGATTTGTATTAATGATGAAAAGATGGGTTTGCTCTTCACCACAAAATGTTTCAAATCAAATTTAGCGAGGTTTTTGCATATTTTCCGACGGGTTAAATTTCATTCGGTCTCCTATATAGCTTATCAACCAAAAGTTTATAAAGATGGAATAACATACATTCTGGTGAATCATAACTAATTCTAACTAATACTATAAATGCGAAAGTGAGTTTGTTTGTTTCTTTGTTGGTTTGTTTGTTTGTTACCTCTTCACGCTTTATCTACAGAACCAATCTTCCTGAAATTTCGCATACACATAGCTGGAAGTACGGAGAAGGACATAGGGTACCTTTCATCTCGGGAAAAAGCACTGTTCCCGTGGGAAGTTCACGCGGGCGAAAGCTAGTATTGTAAATGCGATGTGAGTTTGTTTGTTTGTTACCTCTTCATGCTTTATCTACTGAACCAATCTTCCTGAAATTTCGCATGCAGATAGTTAGAAGTACGGAGGAGGACATAGGGTACTTTTCATCCCGGGAAAAAGAACAGTGGGAAATTCTCGCGGGCGAAGCCGCGGGCAAAAGCTAGTGTAGTATAAAGAGGATTTACTACCTTGCGTCCCTCCTCGCACTCGCGCTTGACCCAGTGTCAGTTGTTGAGGACCTTCGAGGAGAACTGGTACTGCCCATTGCTATATGTAGCTAGCACCTATAAATACACTATTTCATCAGTTACCTTGCGTCCCTCCTCGCACTCGCGCTTGACCCAGTGTCAGTTGTTGAGGACCTTCGAGGAGAACTGGTACTGCCCATTGCTACATGTAGCTAGCACCTACAAATACACTCTTTTTCATCAGTTACCTTGCGTCCCTCCTCGCACTCGCGCTTGACCCAGTGTCAGTTGTTGAGGACCTTCGAGGAGAACTGGTACTGCCCATTGCTACATGTAGCTAGCACCTACAACACACTCTTATTCATCAGTTACCTTGCGTCCCTCCTCGCACTCTGCGCCATCCAGTGCCGGTTGAGGTATGCGCAGACGCAGACCATGTTGAGGACCCTCGAGAGGAGAACTGGTACTGCCCATTGCTACATGTGGAAGCTAACACCTATAAATACACTTTATCATCGGAAGCGGCGTTACCTTTTGGCGTTCCTCCCTCGCACTCGCGCTTGACCCAGTGCCGGTTTGAGGGTATATGACGCCGTTGAGGACCTTCGGAGGAGAACTAGTGTACTGCCCATTTATTGCTACATGTAGCTAGCATCTATAAATACACTATTTCATCAGGTTACCTTGCGTCCCTCCTCGCACTCGCGCTTGACCCAGTGCCGGTTGAGGTACGCGCAGACGCCGTTAAGGACCCTCGAGGAGAACTGGTACTCCTCCCATTGCTTCGTGTAGAATGCTAGGACGTTCTCACCCATGAGATCGGCGCCATTCTAGTTAAAAAAAAAAAAAACATTTCACAAAAAAATATATTAAAAATTACTTATCAGGTCACAATTCGGTTTTGTTTATTTTTTGTGTACAAATAGATATATTATACATCCACACAAATAAAATCGTAGTGTCTGTGATTTTAAAATTAACTGCCAATTTTAAATCGCATTGTTTGTTTGTAAACTCTTTTATTTCACAGTCATACACATAAGTAAATACAAAAGTTAGTGAAACAAAAAGAGAGACGTACAATCGCGGACAAAGTGCTATTACGTAAGTTTCCAATCAACATTTTCTTTCAGATTCTTGATTTTTGTCCGTTTGTACAGGATAATCTAGAATTCTATGCCTTGAATTGTTTATGGGATCCAATAAAACCATAATAAAACAGGGTAAAAAGAATACAGTCACAAACAGATAAACCTGACCTCAACGCCCCTCCCCCCCCCTGAGATAGGATTTAGTGAGGTTGAGAGGTCAGTTTTATATGCTCCTCGAAGGTACTGAGTTTAAAGAAAAAAAGACTATATTGGAGCTACGTTTTTAAAAGGAATCTTTTTCCCTAAAAAAATAAAAAAAAAAAAATATAATATAAAAAAAAAAAAAAAAATATAAAAGATAGTCACCTGCCAGCAGATGTAATGAGATAGGATCCGAAGGAAGCTCCCTTACTCTCGCTTGTACAACTCCAAACCGACCAACTGTGCGCCCCCTGGCACTTGACCACTTCTGCAATTATAACAAGCTAATTATTAAAAAATAAAAAACACTTGACACAGAAAACAAACTCACATAGCCTATGTCACTCGGAGGAATGCAAGGAATCTAAAAATACCTCTCACATCAAAATCTGTTAAGCCGTTCAGGACTTATGGTGGAATAAAGAAACTAACACTCCTTTTTTTGGTCAGTAGTGTAAAAAATAATAAATAACACGAGCTAATTATTAAAAAATAAAAAACACGACTGACAACTCACATAGCCTATGTCATTTGAGTCCTAACAATACCTAATGCAAGGAATCTAACAATACCTCTCACATCAAGCCGTTCTGTTAAGCCGTTCAGGACTTATGGTGGAATAAAGAAATTACATACATACATACACTGATGAACCTGAAAACATAACACCTCCTTTTTTGGTCAGTCGTGTAAAAACAACCAGTTTCCCATCTAACGAATCATTATTTTCTGTAATTTATATTTTTATGCGAATGAACCCAGAGGTACATGGATCTCGAGGTTCTAATCACCCTACAGTAGGACCACGGGTACATGGTGTTATCCCATGGTCCCACCTCTGTGGGACAAATCAGTAGAACCACGGGAAGACTAAAGTTTTATCTGCACAAGGAAAACTAACGCCATTTTCTGCACTCAAATAAAAGATGCGTCAATAACGTTATCATTGTAATTGAAAATAGTTATCAGGGTGATAATTTTGTTGCCCCCCGCGTATGCTGCCCCCCCCCCCCCCCTCCTCACCAATCGCCTTCATTGCGCGAAAAAATGGAGGACTACACCACCAGGGATGTAACCACAGAGCATTTATAGTAGAGCTGTTCATAAGCTAGTAGACCTGTCCCCAGTCGACAAACTTGAGGCTTCTAACTATTGGCCACCAGACGTCACTATTGTCGCATTCGCGGAGTTCACTTCACAGTGTCAACACGTATTACACGTGCCGAATAAGTGTCGAAGTTACGCGAAATTTCAGAGATTGTGCTTATTAACAATGAAGTGCTGTATTGTGGGGTGTAAAAGTAACACGCAGAAGAAGGAATCACGCGATAAAAGTATATCTTTTCACTCGTAAGTATTTTTACGTAATTTTCCAAATGTGTAGTTCATTAATTACGCCATCTATCGTTGAAAAGCAGAACTTTTTAGCCTGCTTTTGTAATATAATGTTGCCAGATGGTGAAACATTTACCATTAATTAGGGAAAATTTAAAAATTAGTTTTCATAAAGTACCTATATCAGCACCATGGCATGACGATTCCATTGAAGAAATGGTGAGATTTCTCGAGGTTGTGCCTATTTAGCATATAAATAAAATAAACATAGATAACCTATTATTTATTTTCAGCTTTCCTCGGATGTTACAGTTTCATTTGTAGTAGTAGTACCCAGGGTATATAAAACGCTTTTCCCGTTTGTATGAAGTGCCCTCCTTGTAATATTACTTAACTCTTTGGATTTGTTTGTTCCATTTCACAAAGTTTTGTGTTATTTGATGTTAACAAATTATTTGGGTACCTTCATTTTTAAATATGAATTTAATACCAATAAATATAAATCTACACACTCCGTTTTTTACTCAATCTATGATAGTCAAGGCTCCGACATACCAAACGGAGCCTTTAAAAAGAAATAAATTGAGTATGTAATGATAGGTCACCACAATTTATGTGCATTTAAAATTACATACACCCATGCACATACATACATACCTTATATTACACTAGCTTTTGCCCGCGGCTTCGCCCGCGTAAATTTCCCACGGGAACAGTGCTTTTCCGGGATAAAGTAGTAGCTATGTGCTATTCCAGGTCATTATCTACCTCTGTACCAAATTTCATCGAAATCCGTCCAGTAGATTTTGCGTGATTGAGTAACAAACATCCTCACAAACTCACAAACTCACAAACTCACATCCAAACTTTCGCATTTATAATATTAGTATGGATTAGTACATTATAGTACCGTCCCGCTCTTTGTTTGTTTCATTTTTTACTACTAAAGACTGGGCCTATTCCTTTGATTAGAAATAAGTTCGTAAACACAATTATTTTTAAATTAGTTGTCGTAAATAAAATAAAAAACGCAAATATCAAAAAAAATTTCTCCTACTATAATCAGTATTATCATATGAAGATTTTTTTAATTTGCCGCGTTTTCTTAGGTCCCGCTTTCATTTTCCACACACTACCTGATTACACGATATTAATTAAATCTATCCTGCAAAATAAAATACAAATTATCCAATCAAGAACTACGCGTATTTTTTTTAGCAGTGACTAGCTTTTTGCCCGCGGCTACGCTCGCGTGAATTTGCCTTCCTCTCTTTAGTCTTATTTCTCATGACTGAGGGTCGTGGCCAATATATGGAATGAAACACATACAACGACTATCTTGACAATTTTAATGGAGTGGTTTGCCATTGCCTTCTCCATTTCACACACAATCTGATAATCATCAACTAGAGTGCAGGTTTTCTCACGATGTTTTCTTACACCGGAAGAAAGTAGTGGTCGATGGAAACTAACATAGGTACATGAGTCAGATTGGTATACAAACTCGGCACGGGCAGGATTTGAACCCGGGCGCCCTACCACTCAGCCACCACCGCTTCATTTCCCTTCCAGTGCTATCTAAAACTTCTTGTCTCACTTCTAAAATGACGAAGTTTCATATATATAGGTGCCTTTAGGTGTACAATTTTCAAAATCCAAGTACACATTAATTATTATTTTCAATCTATGTTTTTTAACCGACTTCCTTTTAAATTTTGTAATGTATAAAAAATTTAAACTCAGATATCAGCTCAAGATATCTGAAAAATTTGATGCAATATTCCAAGAATTAAACGCGGGCATTAAAACAAACATACGCGCATATACATTGCAACTGAAATAAAAGATTTTTGCCGTGTCGCCACGCTAAGAAGATAAAAATACGAGAGTGAAGAAATAAATCCTACTATCCTACTAATATTATAAATTCGAAAGTATGGATGTGAATTTGTGACTTTGTGAGTTTGTGACTTTGTGAGTTTGTGAATCTGTGAGTTTGTGAGGATGTTTGTTACTCAATCACGTAAAATCTACTGGACGGATTTCGATGAAATTTGGTATACGGGTAAGAAAAATACCGGAAATAGCACATAGGGTACTTTTTATCGCGAAATTCTCACGGGAGCGAAACCCCGGGACGCAGCTAGTAAATTATAAAAATACATTAAAACTAATTAAATAATTGTCTTATGATCTGTAATTTCGATTTTTCATTTTATTTTAAGATTAAAAATTCGTGGTTTAAGTAACTATTGTGTTTTCAGTAACAAGCTGTAAATGTTTTTAAATTATAAGTAATGTATAGAGTTCATTAAAAAATGGTAAATTTTCGATATCTGGCAACATTTAAAATGAAGGTGCGGTGCGGATCCAGCCACAAAAAAATATTGGTCACAGGTGGGGCACAACAACCAAAAATTACTAGAAATAAAAACTATGTTTCTTTTGCGCAATAAACGTAAAAAAAAAATCGAATGCCCCATATCTTATGTTTATCTAGGAAAGGTAGCCCGGGTTATCTTTTCTGTGCCATTGAGACAAGTACGCAGAAAACGTTCCTTTCATTATATTATTGTAATTTTAAGATTGGACGGTTATAAAAGTGACAAAACATTATGATTTGAAATGTTTGTGAAAATAATTTTCAAAGTCATCCAGTCCAGTTTGTGGGCATGCCCATCCCAGCCCATCATGCCCGCAGCGCTGAATCCGCGCCTGTCAGTAAAGCCATCTAGTGAGTAATAGCAGAACTCAAAACAGTTTGCGAAAGCTGATAAAACAGGTCGCGAAAATAATTCTGCTGCTGGCTAATAGGTGGCTATACAGTTTGTTAAAATAAGATAAAATAAGTCGTACGTCAATGCTTTAGAGTTAATTTTTGAAGTCTTGTTTAAGCTAAGTATACGTCCCCCGCTCCCCTCCCAATGCGGACACTGTCTTTCATTTGTAAAATGCCTATGGGCACCTCCTCCTTCCCTCCTCCGTGGATGTAACGGAGCTTCGGTTTCGATTCCGATACGTCGGAACTTCCGATTGCTTTTGCATCCTCGGTTCCGACTTCGGTTCCGATAAATTTTAAACCGAAGCAACTTATATTAATTCTGTGACCGAAGTCAGAAGTCATATCGGAGGTCGGCGGCCGGCGCGGCGGGCGAGGGTGGGTAGACGGGCCGGGCAGCGCGAAGCCGCGGCGGAGTCGCGATCTGTGCCTGTGCGTGCGTACAAAAACAAACACGTTTATACTCGTCGTGCGGGCAACGCCGTGCTTTCCGCTCGTCGCGATTGCTCTTTCACTCACTTGAATTCACTTGTTGTTTTGTTTGTTTTCTTTCCATACTGCGTGTTGTGTTCGCACTTAATTTGTGTAGCTATTTGATTAGTTCAAGGGTTTAGGCGCAGAACGTAATTAGTGTTTAATTTTAAATGTGATAAATTGTTTTGAATTGAATAATGAAGCCAAAATCAAGTATTATTTGGAACTATTTTAATGAAATTTTTTTATTCCGATGCCGGTTCCGATTCCGGTTTCGACTCCGATAAACCAAATTCAAAAATTCCGATTCCGGTTCCGGTTCCGATATAACCACATCCGTTACATCCCTGGCCTACACCCAGAAGTAGGTTGAAAAAAATTATGAATGCACTGTGAAAGCTATAATTCATTGTGATCATGTGTCCTGAACCTTCAAAAAGCTAAGGGCAACCATAAACCCAAACTATATAGTGGTTGTAACAAATATTGGCCAGTTGACGTGTATTCGTGTGTCAAAGTACACAACGCATAAAGGCGTAAGTTACCGTCTTCCAAGCTGCTGAGAAGCTGCTCCGGCCGCCGTTGGTGGAACTCCTCGATGTGCTGGTGGTCTGGTGGTGAACTGACGAGCAGTAGTTGTATACACGACTGTTGGCGAGTTGAGGTGTATTCGTGTGTCAAAGTACACAACACTTAAAGACGTGTGTGTCAAAGTACACAACACTTAAAGACATGTGTGTCAAAGTACACAACGCTTAAACACTTAAGTTACCGTCTTCTTAGCTGTTTAGAAGCTGCTCCGGCCGCCGTTGGTGGAACTCCTCGATGTGCTGGTAGTCTGTTGGTGAACTGACGTGCAGTAGTTGTATACATGACTCTTAGCCAGTCGAGGTGTATTCGTGTGTCAAAGTACACAACACTTAAAGACATGTGTGTCAAAGTACACAACACTTAAAGACCTGTGTGTCAAAGTACACAACGCTTAAACACTTAAGTTACCGTCTTCTTAGCTGTTGAGAAGCTGCTGCGGCCGCCGTTGGTGGAACTCCTCGATGTGCTGGTAGTCTGGTGGTGAACTGACGAGCAGTAGTTGTATACACGACTGTTGGCGAGTTGAGGTGTATTCGTGTGTCAAAGTACACAACACTTAAAGACATGTGTGTCACAAAGTACACAACGCTTAAACACGTAAGTTACCGTCTTCTTAGCTGTTGTAAGCTGCTCCGGCCGCCGTTGGTGGAACTCCTCGATGTGCTGGTGGTCTGGTGGTGAACTGACGTGCAGTAGTTGTATACATGACTGTTAGCCAGTTGAGGAAATATGTATATTAAAATAAGACTACCTAAGCTATGGTTAAAACAGTAAATTAAGTCTGCTTTTTACGCTTTAAAATTGTGTAAATAAATAGTTACGAAACAAAAAACTTTATTTATATATTTATTTAACCTTTATTGCACAAACACAATGTATGGCACAATAGGTGGACTTAATGCAGAATCATTATCTAACAGTCGACCTTTGGGGTAAACAGAGAAATATAAGTGGGTTTAATAAAGGGATTGTTGGAAACGATACGGGGGGGGAGACAAAATAAGAGAATTATTAAAACTTAGACTTACACTTTCCAAACGCACTTTTTCACGTCAAAAACTGATTACAGAATTGTATTATAAATCGCAAAGCTACAAACTACTAGCATTTCGGAACGACCACTGCCGAGAAGAAATGGCAAAAGAAACTAATTAAACAGTCTTAGTCGCCTAACATGCCAGAAGGGCTATTTTATATTTTCATTTTTTGACCAATTCAAAACTATTTTAACCGAAATAAATTCCGTAGAATAAAAAGGAATTTTCATGGTCACACGCAGGTAAAAGCTATTGTTAAACCATTTTCGAAATTATTCAATAAAAATCTCAAAATATTATTGTAGGTACTTTCCACGATTGATAGTATACATTTAAAAGGATACGTATAAAGTCCCATATATCTCTCTTTTCCCATATATACCCTCTTGTACACTTGCTCTATGCCTTCCTCCAGGTCGCTCCATATCTGCAAACAAAACAAATAATATATTAAGAAAAACAGTAGTAAAGATCACTACAAAAAACATAGTATTGTGAAGTCAAAAAAATAAGTTTTAAACTGAGAATTTTTCTTGTCATAGGCAATTTTTTTTTATGTAATTTAATCAAATTAAATTAAATTCCAGTCAGTACATGAATCAGCGCTGCATGCAATGGGCTAGCATCGTGTCACTATATCTGAATTTCCATACAAGGCAGAGACTAGCCATTTCCACTTGCTACGGTCCTTACAGATCTCTCTCGCTTCCTCTACACTCATCATTCTCTTCATACATGCTTAACGGTTATGCTCGCCGGTATTATGTATTTATGTCAATTGGATGTCGTTAAATTTTAAGCAACAATTTAATTCATCTTTTTTATAGTATTTAACAAAGTTATATTTACACGCCTACATGGCAGAATATGTACGGTTTACTTTAATGCAATCACGTTAACTTGGCATCGTATCTACCCGTATTCGTATGGGTGCTCCTAATATCCCCCTTTGATCCCCTGAATCTCCATGTCACCTCTAATCCCTTTAATCAGCTAAGCGTGGCCTTCAAGTCTCACGAATCTTGGAATTGTCTATCCCGTAAGGGATAAAGACGTGTTACTGCATTTGTATTCATTATTCAGAATTCTGTGGTCTTTCCATAAATTTCTTTATTTCTTTAAAATCAGAAACTCACTGCACTGACAGTTGCCTAAGGCGTGCAATGAGCTATAGTTACATTAATAAATGTTTAAATCATAGTTTGATTATTTAGTTAATTAGGTAGTTTGATAAATTCATTCATTAGAACCATTGGGAAGTATTAAAACAATCGTTTGTTGATACATAAAGGTTATCATTATCAGCTATCAACTGTCATCAGGAGCTATAAATATGCATACAAATATTATAAATGCGAAAGTTTGATACCCATTCACGGCTAAACCGCTGGACCGATTTTGTTGAAATTTTGTATGGATGCATAGTGTACGGCCTGTGGTGTGGCCCTAGAATAGCACCAACCCATATCTTCCCGTGGGTGTCGTAAGAGGCGACTAAAGAGTTAAGGGGCACCGGAGGATGGGCGGCAGCATCTTTCCGCGTACTATGCCATCACACTGCGATCGCCAACCCGCCACCTGCAAGCGTGGCGATGCGCAAAAACCCTCCATGGATGAAATCCTTTGTCAACAGTGGACGTCTTTCGGCTGAAGAAGAGAGTATGACCCGGGGTCAAACACAGACTACTTTTTTAAGGGCAATGGGGTGAAAGTTTGTATGAAACACTTTTGGCGCCGGGCTACAGTTAGTAAGACTCTTCTATCAAAAATATGTTCTACTAGCTGTCCCCGGGGCTTGCTCCGGTGGGCATTTCGGAATAAAAAGGTACCCGATGTGCTATTCCCGGTATTTTTCTACCCGTATACCAAATTTCATCGAAATCCGTCCAGTAGATTTTGCGTGACTGAGTAACAAACATCCTCACAAATTCAAATCCAAACTTTCGCATTTATAATTTTAGTAGGATGAGATGAGTGAGATCTAAAGTCCTTTTTCCCTACTTGTCCTATTATGTAAACAATCTTACCTTGTCTTTTTATGATTTTACAACAATATAAATTAAAATAGATCACTTTCGTGATTGACCGAGCGAGCGAAGCGAGCAGGTATAATTCAAGTTGGAGCGAAAAACACATTGTTTGTATGTATGTATGTATGTATGTATGTATGTTTGTTCCGCGATAACTCTCGAACCGTTGTTCCGATTTTGATGAAAGTTGGAATATTGGAATAGCTTTTAGGGACTAGCTTTTGCGCGGCCACCGCGTGGATTTCCCATTCCCACGGAACAGTGCTTTTCCCGGGATAAAAAGTAACCTATGTGCTATTCCAGGTCATTATCTACCTCTGTACCAAATTTCATCGAAATCCGTCCAGTAGATTTTGCGTGATTGAGTAACAAACATCCTCACAAACTCACAAATTCACAAACTCACAAACTCACAAACTCACACATCCAAACTTTCGCATTTATAATATTAGTATGGATGGTTAATAAAAACGTTGGGCATCAAAATCGGTCCAGCCGTTTTGAGATATTTAATTTTTTTGTGAAAATAAATATTGTATTTTAATAGTCGCGAGGTCTACGTTCGCAGCGAACGACTAGTTTAAATGTTTTACGTTAGAATGTTTAGGTTTGAACTAACATTTGATTTATTTTCAACAATAAGTACTGTAAAGATTGTTTACATAATAGAACAAGTAAGAAAAAACTGAGTTTAGGTATCTTACGCCACAGATGCGATGTCAGCATTGTTTACATTCAACGGGCGTTGATCGATTCTTAACTCAGCCGATATCATTTTTTTACAATCGAGCATTTCATACACTGGCACGTTGCCAAGCGTTGCATTAAAAATATCAGATGCGGGCGTGAATTCACTCAAATACAGAACGACTGGCGTGAAGACAACTTTCGCAATCGCATATGAATGGGTATGAAAAGATTTGGAAACTTGGAGAGTTTAAGAAGCGGTGCTCTCTCTTTAGTCGTATTTCCTCATGACTAAGGGTCGTGGTCATTATATGGAATGAAACACACACGCCATAGCCTTCCCCATTTCACACACTAGCTGATAATCATCAACCAGAGTGCAGGTTTCCTCACGATGTTTTCCTTCACCGGAAGCAAGTGGTGGTCGATGAAAACTAACATGAGTCAGATTGGTATACAAACTCATGTAGCCCGGGCAGGATTCGAACCTGGGATTTTGTATCCACAGGCGGGCGCCCTACCACTAGGCCACCACCGCGAGAGAAAGAGCGCAAGAAGCGGTGCTAATGCTTATCAATATTATACTAGTGGTACGCCGCGAACTTAGACCTCGCGAATATTATTTTAAAAATATGAGAATCATAAAAATGCGTATATCTCAAAAACGGCTGAACCGATTTTGTTACGCAACGAACTTAAAAATTCTATGGATAGTTGCTACACGCATTCTTAATATCATCGAAATTAATTCAACGGTTCGAGAGTTATCGCGGAACAAACATACATACATACAAACAATGTTTTTTCGCCCCAACTTGAATTCGCTCGCTCGGTTAAAAATTCTTCCGTTACTGACTGAGATAAGCCACAGCTACTGGGCGTAGAAAGCTGATATAGCATGTCCTGTAAAGTGTGTAAGCACTTAGAGGATTTCCTGAAATTCCCAAGGGAACAAAGGCCCGGGATAATGCTAACAGGTAAATGTTTAAGCGGTGGAAGTGATTTCTTTCGGAAGTTCTATATCCGTCCAGTTTGCGTTAAAGATTGAGGAATATTCATTCAATAAAAGTTCGATCGATCGTACCTATCATGCCTGTGAGTGAATATGTATAGTTGACCGAGCGAGCGAAGCGAGCGAGGGCTATAATTCAAGTTGGGGCGAAAACAACATTGTTTGTATGTATGTAAGTATGTATGTATGTTCGTTCCGCGATAACTCTCGTACCGTTGTTCCGATTTTGATGAAAGTTGGAATATATGTAGGGATGGTTAATAGAATTTTCAAGTTCGTTGGGCATCAAAATCGGTCCAGCCGTTTTTGAGATATTTAATTTTTTGTGAAAATAAATATTGTATTTTAATAGTCGCGAGGTCTACGTTCGCAGCGAACGACTAGTTATCGAAATAAGAATCGATATGTATTGATACAAGAAAGTCTATCGACACCGTATCGGTATTTCCAGGAATAGAATCCTTGCCTTGCTTCTACAAATTACAAACTTAGATGTCGTGCCTCAGTTGTGTCTCAAAAGCCAAGAAATCGTAATAAAACATAGAAGTCTCAGAGATCTTGTCACTTTATTTTAATTTCTTTGGCTCTACGACATCTAAACTCCATTTATTCTTACCAGTCCTATCATGTAAACAATCTTACCATGTATTTTTATGATTTTACAACAATATAAATTAAAATATACTTTTTAGGAAATTACTTTCGTGGTTAATAAATGTTTTACTTTAGAATGTTTAGGTTTGAACTAATATTTGATTTATTTTCAACAAAATTCAACAAAAAGTACTGTGAAGATTGTTTACATGATAGGACTGGTAAGAATAAATGGAGTTTACGTTTGTTATTAGTAGAATCGGCCCCCAGGCGATCTGTCTCCAATCTAGACTATTGCGCCTCACGCCGACTGAGCCTAAAACGGCCACTTCGATGAATCGAAATAAGATCAATTTCTCATCTCCTAAATAATTTAAAATCAACCTTATAACTTCTCGTGTAAGGTTCATTTTAAAGTATTTAGGAAATGAGAAATTGATTTTAGAGCCTCAATAGCCTAACGGCACTTGGATAAACAAAAAGATAACTGCGTTTTAAGTTACTGCGCAACGTAGTGTTGCATTGTATGTTATTTACTAACTATAGGAATAAAGGAGTAAGAGGACGTCATCATTAAGATGACATCGATAGGAATTTTTGTCTAACAGAAAAAAAATCTTTTTGAATTTTTACACGACTGACCAAAAAAGGAGTGTTACGTTTTCAGGGTTCATGTATGTATGTATGTAAGTTTCTTTATTCCACCACTAGCTGTCGCCCGCGGCTTCGCCCGCGTGAGTTTCGCTTAGATGAAAATCTCTCTTGGAGCTTTTCATCAGATGTTCCAGATCTTCAATTTTTATACGTCAGCAGAAAATGCTCATCAGGTTGAACGATTTTTGCTAAGGCGCCATTTCCATATATGTTATAGTGTAGCTGGTCTCTTGGAGCTTTTTCATCAGATGTTCCAGATCTTCAATTTTTATACGTCGGCAGAAAATGCTCATCAGGTTGAACGATTTTTGTTAAGGCACCATTTCCATATTACTTATAGTTTAGCTGTTCCGTTATGGTTCTTCATCAGGTGTTCCAGTTTTCAAAATGAATTATAGCCTATATGTTGCCCAGGCTTAAAAGCTATACAACAAAAAAAGTTTCATTCAAATCCGTCCAGTAGTTTTTGGGTGAAACGCGTACATACATACAGACAGACAGACAGACAGACAGACAGACAGACAAGAAATTCCAAAAAAATTTTTTGCTTTCTATTGTTCTTTTTAGGTCTCCCTCTATCCATTTCAGTCAAAAATATTAAATGTACAGACAAAATATTTTTACTGTTTTATTATATGTATAGATAAGTCCTGAACGGCTTAACCGATTTTGATGTGAGAGGTATTTTTAGATTCCTTGCATTCCTCCGAGTGACATAGGCTATATGACGTCACCATAAAAACAAAATGGCGGTTTATATATGCGATAAATAGCAGACCAAAAAAATAAAATTTGATCAATCTTATCGAGTGGGGTATCAAATTGAAGGGCTTTAAAAGGCGATTTCAAAAATGTATATAACTTATATGTTTGTATGTACTTATTGAGCAAAAACTCGTCAGTCGTGTTTTTTATTTTTAACTAGCGACCCGCCCCGGCTTCGCACGGGATATAAACCTTCATCTTGAATCACTCTATCTATTAAAAAAAACCGCATCAAAATCCGTTGCGTAGTTTCAAAGATTTAAGCATACAAAGGGACATAGGGACAGAGAAAGCGACTTTGTTTTATACTATGTAGTGATAATTGGCTTGTTATCAAAAATTTTGGTACTCCTTGACCGTTCCATATACCTACTATTAACTACCCTCCGTAAAAAACAGAGACCTTTTCATCGCTCGAATTTTTGTGTGCCGACGTGATTTTCAACCGACTTCAAAAACAAAAAAGAGGAGGTTCTCAAGTCAAGGCTGTATTTTTTAATATATTTTTTTACTGAAAATATTCTAGTCTCTTTCTCTATCTTTAGTCCAATTTTTATGTCGTATTGGATCATTAGATGATATTTGGAATGGAGTTAGTTGAAAACCCGAGGCCAAATCTAGGTACCTATATTTAACTGCCACCCAAATTCTTAAATCGGGGTGAAATTTTAGTACAGACATCTCCAGAAGTGGAGTCAGAATTTCTTATACTAATTGATTATAGAAGTGTTTGCACTTAAGACCTTATGCTTGTGTGTTATTTGTAAAACGCCTATGTGTCTGTGCAATGTCAACCGACCGAATACGATGTTTCCATAGAAGTAGGTAGGCTGGCGCGGCGAGTCGGCGAGCGCTTCATACTTTTATGGATTTCATAGACATACTACGAATGATACGGAACGTTCATAGTATGTCTATAAAATCCTTGCTCTAACTTTATGGTATCGTTACTTCGTATGGGTGGTCAGTATGGACCAGCTATGAAAATGAATATTTGACGGTGAATGAAAAAAAAGACAGACGCAAATTTATCACTTCAACCGAGTTCTCGTTTTAGTTGAACGCATTTGTTAGTGATAGTTATCTAAGTATTTGTGGAATATTACTTTACCAACACTTGCCAATATAGGCCATTATAAGAGGTATTATGGAGACTATTCGGATTTACTTTGCATGATAGTGGTTGCAAAATAGTCTCAATTTCTAATGAAAGGAACTGGATTAAGTGTGAGTATTTTTAAACAAATAAATAGTTGTGATTTGAAATATGTGTGTGTAAATGTGTAATATTTTGTGATTAATTCAAACATAAAATGATAACATAATATTAATGTATTGTATTGATATATTTTTCTTCGTGATTTTGCTTTGCATAAGTGATAGTTTTGAAATTAAATATAAACTAAATACCTAATTATATATTATTATATTTTTTTAGTGGACAACACGTTGGGTGTAGCGACTTGCTGCAGGGTAGCCTTGCCGCAAAGTAGAAGACCGGCTATTATCTCTGAGCAGCAGCAACAATAATGTTGGAAGAATATGAAGGCGATGATTTTACCTACCAGGCGTTATGCTGATTTATTTGATGTTTCGATGCCTATCTACTGTTCGTCGTGCATATCAAGCTGGTGGCGTGCATAAAAAAACTGGATAATTTATTTCGCTTCCAGAAATAAATGTCATCCTTGGCCAGCGCGGTCTTCTAACCTCAACTCCATAGAAAATCTATGGGGCCTGATGGTGCATAGAAGATGAGCAAGGAAGAATTAGTTTCTCATTGTATGGATGTTTAGGACAGTTTTTTGTGATTGAAATATGTGTAGAAAAGACAACAACGGCAACTTTACAAAATAGTGAGTTAATTATTTGTGTTTAAATTTAATCAGTGAGTTCATTCATTAAGTAGGTATATTCCAACTGTCCTCTTTCTATTGTATCAAATCTGGTTTTATAAAAGTATAAACATTATTTAAATTATTTTTATACTTATTACTTGTTTTTGTATTTTTGCATTACAAATACAAGGTTATGTTTCGTAATAGGAGATAAATTGTTAAATTGTTAGATGTTGAGGTTTAGTTTCAATCTTCTTTTCATGATGAAAACGAATACTTAAGCTATAACCTCAATATTTACTAACAAAAAGCGAAAGTATAATTTAGTAATAATATATAAAATAAATGAACAGATTCTTATAAGTAACTTACTACAGAATGCTTATTTTTAAGTTCTTATTTATTCTGTAACTAGATAGGGAAGTGATTAAACATAAATTTTGAATTTATTAGTGTAGTTTATAATAATAAATTTTACATAAGTATACTATACCTATTTACATGAATAAATAGTTGTAATGATTTTTGAGAATTTTTATTTCATAACAAATATATAAAAGCATATCAATTACATTATATAAAAATACTCTTGGCTTATGAATTGAGTTTAATATGAAAAATAAAATATCTGGATGTGACTCGAACTTTGACCTGTATCAACTGCAGTCCATCCGACTACCGATTAGACCAGCAGATGCATTAGCTTGTGACGAAATTATCAATTGGTTGCGTGTCACCGTACTCACCACTATTGGTTTGCTTTATAATAAAATATAGGTAGTGTATTAGTGTATTATTATTTCTGAGTCAGAATTCACTACTTAGTACCCCGTAAATTTGATAGATGGCAGCACGTAGGCAGTATGAGCACGAAGCACTAGCATGCAGCAGAGTTGTGTCTTGGTGTGGGTGGGTAATATGATAATTAGCTTAGTGTGAGTAGTGTTCTTATTGTAATTATACGTCCGTAATATGGACGTAACGCACACAATGAAGGACTGCGCGCCTGCAAGGCAATATGATATTTAAGGTATGACTCCACTTTTGACTCTTGACTGTACATAGGTACCTAGTTTTTTTCTGGAAATCTTGTGAGATATTAAGGCGAAACCAGAATGTTTAGCCTATACCTAAATGGTGGTAAAAATGATGTAACACTAACGGTATTCGCCTTTTGTTCTTTTTTCGTACGACACGGTGATTTTACGTAACCGCTCCAATTTTACGCGACTGCCCGCAAAAATAGTGTTATGTTGTATTCATATTAACTGGATTTTGTGAAGTTTTTTTAGTCCTCTAATAAGCTATTTTAGCTTTCGATTCGAGTAAAAGAAATGCTAAGGCCTATCAATCAATAATATCTTCTATCTATATGTATAATAAAAATAATAATCTTTATATATATATATGTATATAATAATAACTCAACTGAAGAGACTGACTGTCTATCAACGCACAGCCCAAACCTCTGGACGGATCGGGCTGAAATTTGGCATGCAGGTAGATGTTATGACATAGGCATCCGCTAAGAAAGGATTAACGCGAGTGAAGCCGCGGGCGCCAGCTAGTACATAATAAGAGTAGTAGGCTTGTTATGATGCATTTGTAGCTAGAATTACGCAAATTCATATTTATATTACCATACTAGTAGCGTCTCACGAAATATAACAACAGTGGAGTTACGTCATTTTGTAATAGTGCCATTGTCAGCTAAGTATGCCAGCTGTGGGTAGCGAACCACTAAGCAATTATGTATGAAATCACTAGATTAGCAGTAAATCATAATTTATCTTTTCTTAACAAATAATTTTAAACAAACACACAATTCACATGCAGGTTTTATTCACAGGCAAGGCATTATTATGTACCAAATGATTTTTTTTAAATGTTTTTTTAGCTATGTTAAATTAGGTAAGCTTGTAATGACACGCTGTATAAAATGAAATAAATGAATAGACTTATGTGGACTACATATTATATATTTTTTAAAAGGCTCCAATTTCAGCCAAAGATGATGTTGCCTTGATTTTGCCAATGTCAATGTCAAGCTAAGCTATTATAGTAAAAATATGATTTGTCTTCTTTCAATGTCAATTATTGAAGAAATAGGGATCTCTCTTCAATATTAACTTTATAGACTTAACATATAATCATGTCATAGAAATACGAATACCAAATATAATATAAATAAAACTTATTTAGTACTAGCTGTTGCCCGCGGCTTCGCCCGCGTGAGTTTCGCTTAGATGAAAAGTCTTTTTGTGTTCCAAACAGATTCAGATGTTTCGGATCTTCGATTTTTATACGTCTACAGAAAATGCTCATCAGATTATTCAAGTTTTGCTAAGGCGCCTTTTCCATATATGTTATAGTGTAGCTGATCTCTTGGAGTTATTTATCAGATGTTCCAGATCTTCAATTTTTATACGTCAGCAGAAAATGCTCATAGGTTGAACGATTTTTGCTAAGGCGCCATTTTCATATATGTTATAGTGTAGCTGGTCTCTTGCAGTTCTTCATCAGATGTTCCAGATCTTCAATTTTTATACGTCAGCAGAAAATGCTCATCAGGTTGAACGACTTTTGTTAAGGCACCATTTCCATATTTCTTATGGTTTAGCTGTTCTGTTATGGTTCTTCATCAGGTGTTCCAGTTTTCAAAATCAATTATAGCCTATATGTTGCCCAGGCTTAAAAGCTATACAACAAAAAAAGTTTCATTCAAATCCGTCCAGTAGTTTTTGCGTGAAACGCGTACATACATACAGACAGACAGACAGACAAGAAATTCAAAAAAATGTTTTTTGTGTACTATTATTCTTTTTAAGTGTCCCTCTATCCATTTTACTCAAAAATACTAAATGTACAGACAAAATATTTTTACTGTTTTATTATATGTATAGATAGATAATCAAGGTGATTCAATGAATATGAAAATACCACCAGTAAAACTATATACTATTAAATGTGGTATACTTTTCTATGTAGCTTACTGTACCTAGAGTGCACTAAAGTGCAATCCTTTCTATAGAAAAAACATTACATTAGATAAGATAACAGACTTAGAGACATTACATTACTTAATTTTTTGTATCAATAGATAATGTAGTGAAGATAATGCAAATGCAGGGTTTCACCACCTTACCAGTAAAAAAAAAAAAAAAGGAATTTGAAAATTGTGTGCTCAGCCAAGTGTGGTCTACAAGTGAATAACCCTTGAGACCACACAACAGAAGTAAAAACTTTATCAAGGCACACCCGTGACACTCCCTGTACGTGAGACCTCCTTGAAGGCCGTGATCATAGAGGAAAAAATACTCCTTGAGCCGGATTTTCAACTCTAGGGTTGACAAGTAATAAAAAAAAGCTAAAGGAGAATGGGCAAAATGGTCCTTATCACCAATACAAATGAGTTATGGTATTTATAATAGGTCATACAATATACATTTAAAAAAAAATAACTATAAAAATCTAATCAACCGGGTACTTGTACAGTCGTGCGCCAAATATATTATTTAAAAATAAAAATTAATTGAATTATGAATGATATCATGTTGTTTTCATTTTTTATCTTAGACTAGCTGTTGCCCGCGGCTTCGCCCGCGTGAGTTTCACTTAGATGTAAAATCTTTTTGTGTTCCAAACTGTTTCAGATGTTTCTCTTCGATTTTTATACGTCTACAGAAAATGCTCATCAGATTAATCAAGTTTTGCTAAGGCGCCATTTTTATATACGTTATAGTGTAGCTGGTCTCTTGGAGTTATTCATCAGATGTTCCAGATCTTCCATTTTTATACGTCAGCAGAAAATGCTCATCAGGTTGAACGATTTTTGCTAAGACGCCATTTCCACATATATTATAGTGTAGCTGGTCTCTTGGAGCTTTTCATCAGATGTTCCAGATCTTCAATTTTTCTACGTCAGCAGAAAATGCTCATCAGGTTGAACGACTTTTACTAAGGCGCCATTTCTATACACGTTATAGTGTAGATGGTCTCTTGCAGTTCTTAATCACATGTTCCAGATCTTCAATTTTTATACGTCAGGAGAAAATGCTCATCAGGTTGAACGACATTTGTTAAGGCACCATTTCCATATTTCTTATAGTTTAACTGTTCTGTTTTGGTTCTTCATCAGGTGTTCCAGTTTTCAAAATCAATTATGACCTAAATGTTGCTTAGGCTTAATAGCTATACAACAAAAAAAGTTTCATTCAAATCGGTTCAGTACTTTCGGAGATTAGCGTGATCATACATACAGACAGACAGACAAAGAATTCTTTTTTTGCTTTCTGTTATTCTTTTTAAGTGTCCCTCTATCCATTTCAGTCAAAAATACTAAATGTACAGACAAAATATTTTTACTCTTTTATTATATGTATTGATATACTCGTATGTTTTGATAATACTTACTCGCCCGCTTTCGGAACTTATTATTTTTTTCTTAGGAATCCCCAAGAAGACCGTATGCTAAATACCTAATTACTTTGTATAAAAAATAATGCAAGTAATAAAATAATTGTTTGTAATACATTGGGTAAAACTAAACGCGGGCGTTTCGCATTGCTGCCGCCAGAGGGCGTTCGGGGTTTTCACATTGCTCGTGCGAATGGCGTCGCGGACGGTCGCCATTGCATTGCCCTATGCGATATCGGTTTGATTTTTAATACGCGAGAGGTTCCGCGTTCTTTGATTGCTAATTAGCTTGAGTTGTGTTTGTGAATTTCCTGTTTGTTAAATAACTATTGAACTTTGTGTTTGTGTACCCGTCATGGTGACTTTTTCTTGTGAGAGGTGAAGCGTGGCTGGCTGTTCACATCTGGCTGTTCCCGAGTGAAACTACGGGAAGAAATCTATTTATTTGTCCTGGGGAATTGAGATCTCAAGGGTTAGGTAGGGTAATTAGAATTCCCCTTCCCGAAGACACTCAAGTTTGGATCCGAAGAGAAAGAAGATTTAGCTTGGTAAGTGTTCAATTCTAGTTAATTTATAGGTTAGGTTATCATATAGGGCCCTGTAGCTCCCTTCATAAGCTACGGTGGTAGCAGACTGCGTATAGCTTAAGTTAGATTCTAGTCGGACAAGCGTGGTGTCGCGTGGAGATTTTTTCCCGGTACTTAATTTTACCGGTAGATTTTTTCCCGGTAAAGTTCCGGTACAGAATTCTTCCCGCCGCTTCGTTTGTCCGGATTCGCTCTGCGCACATTTTCTGGCAGCAGAGCGTAGTTGCTCTGCACATTTTCTGGTAGCAGAGCGTAGTTTATCTACCCTCTATTTGTTCGTTTGTAAAAAATAATTAATTGTTTGTAAAAATTATTAGATTTTTCTTAGTTTGTTTGTATAAGAATATTTGTAACCTTTTTTGTATTTGTTTGCGGTTTGTACCGTGCGTTCCGGGTTTGTGCCATTCTCATACCTACCGCGGTTCTTCGTGTAGTTGCTTGATTTTGTTGTTTTTTATTTATCTTTTGTTATTTTTTGTTTGTGACTTGACGCGATGGCGAAGGCCCCCAATGCTAAGGCGACACTCGCCAACGAATTGAGATGGTTTGTGACGGCCGGAGGACTCCTGTCCCGGAAGGACAGGGAGGGCGCCATACTGCTAAGAGCGGATCACCTCCACTCACGATTGATTAGCGCGGAAGCGGCCATGGCGGCGCTTACCGAAGCCGATCTTACCCCGGAGGCCTACGCAGGTCACATGGCGGACATGGACCAGATCCTGAGTCTGCACGATGATATCGCGGAGGCGGTGACCGCAATAAGGGCGAGACAGGCTGGCGGACCAGCCCCTCGCACACCTGTTAGACAGGAAGGACCAGCGGTTACTGGTCGGCTCCCCACCCTTCAGCTGTCCCACTTTGGGGGTAGGATGGAGGAGTGGGTAGCATATAAAAATATGTTTGAGTCCCTGGTCGTAGCACGACAGGATTTGTCGAAGGCCCAGAAGATGGCCTACCTCCTCTCCACTCTTGAGGATGAAGCGCGGTCGCTCATCCAGCACCTCCGGGTGGAGGACGACCAGTACGATACGGCTTGGGAGTTATTGAACTCCCGCTACCAAAACTTACGTTTGTTAGCGGATGCGCACGCCGCACAGTTGATGGCCCTGCCCAAGGTGGCCAACAGGGCACAGTTGCGCCTGCAGTTGCTCACGCCCGTTACAGTGGCCTGTAACGCGCTCCGCACACTGGGGCTGCCGGTGGACCAATGGTCTTTTTTGTTGGTGCACATTGTATTGGGCAAATTGCCCAATGACATCCGCTCGCGGTTTGAGCGCGAGAATGCGGAGCGGGATAGCACCACCCTACCAACATTCACTGACTTGGTGAAGTTTTTGGAGTTTGAGGCACGGGCTGCTGAGAATACCATGACGGACTCAGCGCCATCCAGAGCGCCTGAACGTAGGCCCTTGGAACCCTCATGGCGAGGGAGGCCCCAACAGGGACGGCAACCGCCACCGCGTGGAGCTGGTGCGCGGGTTGCACACACGGCAGCAGTCGCGAGGGACGCGGACTGCCTGCAATGTGGCCGGATGGGCCACAGCCTGCTGCAATGCAGGGACTGGCAGAGACTGCCAGTACAAGATCGGCGCCGCATGGCAAAGCGGCATGAACTTTGCTTTTATTGTTTGGGCGGTCACTATGCACGTGACTGTCCCAGTGCCATACCATGCAGTGCATGCCGTGGGCGGCACCACGCGATGCTCTGCATGAACCGGAACGGGGATGGCCCCCGGTTGTTGAGGCAGGGGTCCCCTATGGGCGGGGGCGCTCCTGCGCGAAGCCCTCCACCATCGGACGGAGGACGCGGCTTCGCTCGTCGCACCCCCCCTCGGGAGGGGGGTCGCGTACCTGCGCGGGTCTTGGCGGACCGGGACCACGCGCCCCAAGGTCATGGCCAGTATGTAGCTGGCCAGGCCCCGGATAGGGCCCCCATGGGCGGGGGCCCTAGATCGGACGTGAGAGTGGGGACACCCCCTCCACGCGGGTTACCAATACCCAACACATGCAGCCGCAGCGGTTTTCTCCGCCGCTGCACGAGTACCCACGGCTGGAGTACCACCCGCCGTACCATATGTATGGCCGGGCCGCGGGTTATGCCCCCCTCAGATGGGGATGTGCACTCGCCCGCCATATTATCCGGGTCAGTGGCGCGCCCCTGGTTTGGAGAGAGTGGGGAGCCCGTAACTAGCTTGCTCCCTTGCTGGGACAGAGCCGCGGACGGTTCTGCTCCCTACCGCGGTGGTCCGCGTATGGGGTCGTAGGGGGGACGCCATTAATTTGAGAGCTCTGTTGGACTCAGGGGCTCAAAGCAGTTTGGTTACCACTCGAGTGGCACGCCAGTTAGGTTTAGTCGTGGAAGACTCGCCTGTGCCACTTCTTGGAGTTGGTGGCATACAGGTGAAGTGTCTGACGGGCCAGACACTTGTCACCTTTTCTTCGCTGAAGTCCTCCACAATGAGGATCACGACTTCGGCTATGGTAATGGATACCATTGCGGGTTGGCACCCCTCGACAGACATACCGCCGGGTGTGTTGTCTTTGGTTTCGGGTCTGGATTTGGCCGACCCCTTTGTCTTTCATCCCGGCCCAGTGGACTTGCTCCTGGGCTCGGACGTATTGGGTTGGATTTTGTTGGGTACACAGAAGGCTCTGGGTTCGTCTTCACTGATGGCAGTGTCTACGATTTTTGGTTTTGCCCTGATGGGCCCTGTGTTTGATAATGGCACCGCGGAGGAGCCACCGGTTGTCGCATCTGCGTCCTTGGCCAAGACCATGCAAAGGTTTTGGGAGGTGGAGGAGCCACCTATGAGTTCCAGGATGGATCCGGAACACGCTGAGTGCGAAGCCCTTTTTCGATCGACCACGGAGAGGTTGCCCTCCGGTCGGTTTGTAACTCGGTTACCCTTTGTTGCCTCTCGTCCTAGCCTAGGGCAAAGTAGGGCGCTTGCGGAGAAACGACTGCTGTCCATGGAGCGACGTATGCAGCGTGACCACGTACTTCGCGATAAATATATTGAATTTATGCGCGAGTACGAGGATTTGGGTCACATGTCTCCGGCTCGAGTTGATTGGAGCTCAACTGAGCATTACTTTTGCCCCACCACGCGGTGGTGAAGGCCTCAACAGGCAAATTGAGGACCGTCTTCGATGGGTCCGCACCCACTTCGAACGGGGTTTCGTTGAATCTATGTTTGCATTCAGGTCCCAAATTGCATAGGGACATAATTGACATCATCTTGAACTTTAGAAGACATCAAGTGGTTTTTGGCGCGGACATCCGGATGATGTTCCGCCAGACAGTCATACATCCTGAGGACAGGCGATTCCAGTTGATACTCTGGCGTGAGCGCCCTGAGGATCCTGTGACGGTGTATGAACTCAACACAAACACGTATGGTTTGAAATCTAGTCCCTATATCGCCATCAGATCATTGCTTGAATTGGCAGAGCGGGAACGGATCCGCTTTCCCCGTGGGGCTTCCGTGCTGTCACGTGACTTGTATGTTTATGACGTGTGCACCGGAGCCCAAAGTATTGAGGAGGCCCTCCTACTGCGGGATGAATTGATTGAAATATTGAAGACAGGTGGCTACGAGCTACGTAAGTGGTTGTCTAATGAGCCTAAAGTTCTAGAAGGGATCCCGGAGGATCACCAACAGAACCCTCACCTGTTTGAGGATGTGGATGATCCCAACAGGATAGCGGTGCTGGGCATGCAGTACCAGCCGCTAACCGATATTTTCACATTCCAAGTGGACTTGGAAATACCAAAGGTCTGGACTAAGAGAACGGTGTTGTCCGTAATAGCCCGTATGTTTGATCCAAGCGGTTGGATCAGTCCAGTGATATTCTCTGCGAAGTGTCTTCTTCAGAGACTTTGGACTTTGGGCGTCTCGTGGGACGAGCCGCTGTTTGGCTCTCCATTGGATGATTGGCTCGAGTTGTTTTCATCGATTAAGGAAGTCAATCGGATTGCCTTGCCTCGTCGAATATTGCCACCCGGGAAATATCGAGCCAGCCTGCATGGCTTTTGTGACGCGTCGGAGCGAGGCTACGCCGCGTCAGTCTATATGCGGACAGTTGACGCCGATGGCCGGGTCAATGTCTCGCTTTTGTTAGGGAAGAGCAAGGTCGCCCCCATCAGGACTAGGCTGACTATTCCCAAGCTTGAGTTGAGTGGAGCTCACCTTCTCTCTAAATTGTTGCATCACGTTGCATGTGAGCTGGCGGCCACGGTCGAGATACGGGACATCTTCGCCTGGTCGGATAGCCAGGTCGCGCTTGCATGGTTGCGCGCGGCCCCACATACCTTGGAGGTTTTTTGTGGGAAATCGGGTTTCCCAAATCCAGAATATCGGAATTGATATAACATGGAGACATGTGCCGGGAGAGCTTAACCCAGCGGACTGTGCTTCCCGAGGTTGTACGGCACCAGAATTGGTGTCACACCCGCTCTGGTGGGGTCCAGAGTGGCTGATGGGATCAGAAACATCTTGGCCTGTCTGTCAGACAGATGTTACTTCTTTGAGTTTGACTGGGCTTCGTGTACATGCTGTAGTCGCTGAGACGACGTCGGAGCCGGATTGGCTACTTGCTCGGTATAGTAGCTTGGATAAGCTTCTGGGTGTTACCAGTTGGATTAAGCGTTTCATACATAATTGTAGAAACCCACAGGCAAAGCGGTTGGAGCCGATTGCAGGTGCAGAAGAGCGCCGGAGCGCATTGTTGCATTGGGTCCGTGTCGTGCAGACCGGACGGTTTGAGTCAGAGCTTCGTATTTTGCGCGACGGACGCGCTAAGTTGAAGGGCGCGGTCGCTCGTTTGAACCCGTACATCGACTCGGATGGGCTTCTTCGGGTTGGAGGCAGGCTCCGGAAGGCGGATCTTCCATATGAGACTCGCCATCCTCTGTTGTTGCCCAAGGGCGGACCCTTGGTGCAGCTTTTGGTGTCTGATCGACACATTCGTAACGCCCATGCTGGGTGCAATGCTTTGTTGGCTATTTTGCAACGCGAGTTTTGGATTTTGTCAGCCCGAAGAGCAATCCGTAGTGTCCTGTTTCGATGTATTGCATGTTATAGGTTGAAGGCATCCACGATGCAACCACAGATGGGTGATTTGCCCGCTGATCGAATCCGACCTTCGAGGCCGTTTGACGGCGTTGGAACCGATTTTGCCGGTCCCTTTTCGATCAAGGCTTCTCCCTTTCGTAATGCCCGTATTGTGAAGGGCTATTTGTGTGTATTTGTTTGTTTGGCCACCAAGGCTGTCCATTTGGAGGTGGTATCGGCTCTGACTACGGAGGCCTTCGTCGCCGCGTTGGATCGTTTTGTTTCGCGTCGAGGTCTACCTTCCCTTATTAGGTCTGATAATGGCACAAACTATAAAGGAACTGTAAATTATCTTAAGGATGTTTCTGTGTTTATTGATAAAAATTGTACTAGTTTAAGTCAAATTGCTGCCCAAAGGGGAATAACCTGGAAGTTTAGTCCCCCAAGTTGCCCCCATTGGGGAGGGATTTTTGAAGCGGCTGTGAAATCCGCAAAGACCCACCTCCGCCGCATTATCGGAGAAACGGCTCTAACCTTTGAAGAGCTGGCCACAGTGTTTTGTAAAGTTGAGGCGGTCCTCAACTCTCGTCCTCTCTGTCCGCTATCTCCAGATCCAAATGACTTGGAAGCTCTCACCCCTGGTCATTTTTTGGTGGGAGGGCCGTTGAATGCCCTGCCCGAATACCCGTGGAAGGATGAACGCGTATATCGGTTGTCGCGTTTTCAAATGTTGCAGCAAATGAGCCAGGACTTTTGGCGTCGCTGGTCGCTTGAATATTTGCATTTGCTGCAGCAAAGAGTGAAGTGGACAGACAGGACTGAGCCTCCCAGGGAGGGTGATTTAGTATTGTTAAAAGAGGCAAATTTGCCCTCATTGCTTTGGCGACGAGCTCGCATATTACGTTTGATTCTTGGCGGAGATGGCACTCCGCGTGTGGCTGAGGGGTTGGTCGACGGTTCGATTTTAAGGAGAGGTGTGACCTCTCTCGCCCGCCTTCCCGTAGAGTAAGCTAGCGGTCTGCTTCTCAGACCGGGACGGGGGGATGTTTGTAATACATTGGGTAAAACTAAACGCGGGCGTTTCGCATTGCTGCCGCCAGAGGGCGTTCGGGGTTTTCACATTGCTCGCGCGAATGGCTCGCGGACGGTCGCCATTGCATTGCCCTATGCGATATCGGTTTTGATTTTTAATACGCGAGAGGTTCCGCGTTCTTTGATTGCTAATTAGCTTGAGTTGTGTTTGTGAATTTCCTGTTTGTTAAATAACTATTGAACTTTGTGTTTGTGTACCCGTCATGGTGACTTTTTCTTGTGAGAGGTGAAGCGTGGCTGGCTGTTCACATCTGGCTGTTCCCGAGTGAAACTACGGGAAGAAATCTATTTATTTGTCCTGGGGAATTGAGATCTCAAGGGTTAGGTAGGGTAATTAGGAATTCCCCCTTCCCGAAGACACTCAAGTTTGGATCCGAAGAGAAAGAAGATTTAGCTTGGTAAGTGTTCAATTCTAGTTAATTTATAGGTTAGGTTATCATATAGGGCCCTGTAGCTCCCTTCATAAGCTACGGTGGTAGCAGACTGCGTATAGCTTAAGTTAGATTCTAGTCGGACAAGCGTGGTGTCGCGTGGAGATTTTTTCCCGGTACTTAATTTTACCGGTAGATTTTTTCCCGGTGAAGTTCCGGTACAGAATTCTTCCCGCCGCTTCGTTTGTCCGGATTCGCTCTGCGCACATTTTCTGGCAGCAGAGCGTAGTTGCTCTGCACAATAATAATGGAATTACAAATTCGCGCGTGAAGCCGCTTCCTATTTCTATGTAAGTAAAAGATTTTTCAAGACAAGACAATTAGTATTGGTGAAGATAGAGAAAACATCGTATACTCGTACATAAACATTTAGGCGGGGAGCGTCCTCGAAGTTGTTAAGTAATTGTGGTTGTTTTAAGTGGCCGACATGCTTGAAGCACAAGGAACACCACCAACACGAACCAATATGTCTTTTTTTACATAGAAATACTTTATTTTTTGATTAAACTTTTGTAAGCGACTGTACCAAAACCCGGCTGAATTTCGAAAAGTGACTTATGTTAGGTCTTACTATATTGTCAAACCTAAAATATGGCACTAATAATATTTGTATTGGGCCCAGGACCAGGTTCCATACATTTTTGCCCATTCTCCTTTTTGGCTTAACTAAATGAAAAATGAAATGATGAAAAATTGACGAAATCTAAGCTCCACAGCCTAGCTCATCGTCGAAAAGTTGCCTGCTTGTCGGTTTTCTACCGATTGTACTTCGGCGAGTGTGCTCACGAGCTGCATGAGCTCATACCACCTGCCCCTTTCTTCAATCGGACAACCAGGCGCACTTGCGGGCTATCGCTATCATCCGTTCTTGGTTAATATTCCCCGCACGCACCAAGCGCTTTTCGTCATCGTTTTTAATGCGCACAGCGAAGCAGTGGAACTCCCTGCCTGCGTCTGTGTTCCCGAGCACATACAACCTGACTCTCTTCAAAACCAGAGTGAATAGGCTGCTTCTGGGTAAGCTCGCCACATCGTAGACCTCATCTCTGTCCTCGGACAAGATTGTGGTCAAGAGCAAACCCATCTTTAATAAAAAAAAAAAAAAAAAAACTAACTCTAAACTCTATAGTGTTTGACAATAGCGCCCACCGGTCATGACATGATTGACATGAGTGATAGACCGCGTCATTTCTAGCAGCCCTGTGGCCCTTAATAATAATAAACATCAGGTGGAGGTTGGTTCTCCGTCCCGGGCACCTCTCAACGCCCCCGCCATCATCCAGTCACTCACACAAAGCCTGAAGCGATTTTTACAGCACACATGCTTAAGTGTCAGCTTCTTCTCGCGTAGTGTAATTCTTTGATCAAGGGGTGGTCCCTTCATCGACTTTGTTACTCAGCTGAGTGCTACATTCATTTTTTTTCCTATTTGTGTCCTACTGCTGGACAAAAGCATCCTCTAACTTCCTCCACGTATCTCTATCTTTGGTCTTTTCCTACCATTCTTTGTCAAACCCTCTTTAGTCATCTGCTCATCTTGTCATTGGCCACATACATTTGGTTACCAGGGTTATTATGAAACCATTGGCCAAATTTTCGCAGCAGATTTGGTTGATAAAATTGAGCAAGTTTCCAAAAAATGTATGTCAAAAAATGAAAAAAATGTTTTGCTTCCCATACAAATTGGTCGATCAGTTGATTGGATTTAATATGGAAAGTTGAAATTTTATGTTATTCTTTTACTATAAATTTCTTTCGGATGTGAGTTGTATTCCAAGTACTGAGCATATTGTAAAAATTTGGCCAGTAGTTACAAAATAACCCTTACATGGTACAAAACAAACTGCTAGGCACATCAAAAGAAAGAAAAATCCTCACCTGGTCAAATTCCTTCTGCCGAAGTGGTGGATGCGCCATCTGTTTAGATCCACTCACGTTCACCGAACTCATCCTCTATGCTCTATCTCTCGAGCGTATCATAAATACGAAAGTTAAAAAAATTCACTAACAACCTTGATACATGTGGTGTAAAAATACCCTATCGAGACGTCTAAGAGATCACAGTAGATTAGATTTCAATTTATATACAATAACATAATTTATTTTATTCTCTTGTTTTTCTGTTTCTTGTTTGATGAGGTTGGTTCGCTTGTGATTATATCTGGAAAAGAAGATAAATGGGGTTGTAAAAGAAAGCATAAAACCTAAAACTCTAATACAAAGCAGGGATCATTTTATTTTATGATTAAACTACTTTTAACAAGATTTTTTAAGAACCCAATTACATTTTGAGACATTTAGTAATTTTTCTATCGTACACAATAATATTATATTATATTTATTAGACCCACTTAAGTTCTCTGTTCACCCCAAAGGTAGACTGTTAGATAATGCTTCTACATTAAGTCCATCTATTGTGCCATACATTGTGTTTGTACAATAAAAGGTTAAATAAAAATAAATAAAAAATAAATATTCTTTTGGTGCAAAAGAGAACATTTTTAATGGAAATCTTTAAAATGATTATTATTAACTCACTTCAACCTATTAGGCAAAAAAGAATTGTTTACCACATGATCAAAACTTGGCAAATGGACCAACCATCACAACTTGAGAAAGAAAATACCTAGCCAGCTGTGCCTTTTGGATTAAAAAGTACCTATGTCATTCTCACTCTCAGTACTCCTAACTAAGTGTATGTGAAAATTCAGGAAGATTGGTTCAGTAGATAAAACATGAAGAGGTAAAAAACACACTTGCATTTATAATATGATTGGGGTTATTATATTGCTAGGCTTGAGTGAAGCAGCTCCAGTCTTCTTAAGAAAAATTTGCCCTGGCCCTCTTGTAGGAACCAGGGCTTGAAAACGATTAATAAAAAACCTAAAAAATAAGTGTTTTGACCTGGTTACGCAGTAACGCTCGGGCCATTACGATCGGAGTGAAAACCCTTTTGAATCGTTCTCGCGAGCGGAAATTACCTGGTTAATCCCGCGCGGGCGAGTGACGTTTTATCTCACTTACGCATTTGCAAGTCTCAACTTGTAGATTGGTTAGATTTATATCGAGCGAGAGTGAGAAATAATCATAGTTAGAGCGAGATAGAACACGATGCGTCGAATAGAGCGAAATGTTTTGGGTCTTTCCGGTATTTTGAACAGGAACTGAAATATCGTGCTTTGAACATAACCAGAAATAATATATGGTTTTGCTCAACCGTAACTGATTTAAAACGCTCTTTTTTAAATGTATGGCGCATCGAGGTGAGCTGGTTTAGAATTTTAACCAGGTTAGCAAGCCCTGGTAGGAACTGCCTAAGTAAAACTATAAATTGATAATACTGGGCATATAGTTTGTGACTTTGTCTGCACATAAATTACTATTTTAAAATCTCAGGTTCTATGTGGAGTATTAAGCTGAGACACCAAAAAAGTTATACTTTCAAAATACAACCTATGAAATACACATCCAATTTTATGCAGTAGTTTTTACATGAAGAATGGTGAAACATACGAGAGGACATGATACCACCTCTTCCTCAATGCCAAATTAAAGCAAATACTCAGTCTTATTAGGCTAACTTTTGGCAGGTCATCTAAGCATTGTGCCCTCATGCCACCACTTTGTGTTTTCTTAAATTAATCCTTCAATATACAGTGTTTTAGACAACAAAGGTTGTACAATAGGCGCACTACCAGATCTGATCTCTTGGTAATTGAAGGGTTACAAAGGAATTATTTGCATGACACATGATGAAGATGTAGCTCAAGACTTGTAGAATAAAATGGAGAATTTATTGTATCAAATGTGGACAACTGGTAATGCTAATGGGGTCAGTGGTAAAATCAACTGTAACAATGTAGTCTGAACAACATTTAAAAGCGAAATCATACCATATCAGCGTGTGCCTATTCAAGCAGAAATTATGACTTATTAGCATATTGTTTCGTGGTCAATCGTGGTGGAAAAAAAAAATATCAGTCACACTAAAAATCCATTTATAATGACCAACTTTCTACCCACATATTGATGAAAAAAATTGCGAAATAGCGGGAAATCTTACGACGTCAAAGATTCTAAGTGAAAAAGTAAAAGTGCATGCATCTGACAAAGGAATTGAGATTTTGCAACCAAACAAGGGCAAACCAAAACATGTTATTTTTTGTAATAATACTAAAATTTATGACATACCGTTATGGTTCCTATAATACTGATCATGGCACTTCGATTTAATACTATACAAACACAAAAATAAACTGTGTGTAAGACAAATTTTATTAGAAATTACGACGGATTCTTTGCTTCAAGATAGAATCTTGTACCTGTCAATACATTGACAGGTACATAAATTAATAATCGACTAATTAAAAATGCTATTTGTGGCTCACTTTTTATCAGTAGGCTTATAGATTTTTAGTTTTGGTCGAATTATACTTACGTATCGCTCGTTTTCACGCTGTCATCGACCACATTTCACTATTGACTAAAACACAACACTTGATTGATTTTCACTTTCAATATCTACCTTATAAATATTGCAATAATTAGTTATTGAAAACGAGGTTCAAATAGGCCTGGTTTCGATCAACCATTTCTTTTTACACACTTGAATAAAAAGAAACAAGGAAGAAGAGAGAACAGTTTTCTTTTCTTTTTGTTCTGCTAGGAGGCGCGACGATCGGTTATTATTGAAATGGATGCGTTCATATTTAATTTATTTGTTGACAGTTGATGTGATGCGATCCCAAATCAAAATTTTAAAATGCTGTTTTTTTTTTCATTTTATGTTGGTTAAATCCATTGAAAGTAATAAGTACCTACGTTGTACTTATTACTTCCATGGCTAAATCACAGACATATAATAATAGAAAAAAATATATTTCTGTGGGTTAAATGCTCTAAAATTTTAGTACAATAAATACTAGGTTCTGTAACCTCGTGGATCTCTGTTTTCTCACCGAAGTACTATATTATAGCACATCCACTTCCTCACTTCTACAACAAACTCCCTTCTTTATCCACATTTTCCCCCTTTTTGACTTTTCATAACAATCAGTGAAGACTACGACGTAAAATTTCCTCCTTTTTGACCCATTTTCTCTCTAATTGAAAAAAATGGCGGGGAACTTTATTTTATAACTAGCCTATGCTTGCGAACTTCGTCCGCGCGTTATTTTTGACTACCTATTGTTATAATATCTTTTATTTCAACAAAAAAACTGTGAAAACTGCATCAAATTCCTTCCAGTAGTTTTTGCGTGTTTCGCATACAAACACAAACATTTTTGGTCAAAATTACCATGAAAAAAATCGAAGTGGTTTTGGCCCTATAAAGACTCCCTATTTCTTTTTTCTTAAATATCTCCTATGTACATACAGACACAGATCAGAATCAGTAACAGTAGTTATTATACAGGGTTACTTGTAAAACATCAATAACCTCTCTAGGGGTGAAAGTACTCATGAATATGAGCAACTTTTTGTATGGGACCGACTCTGAAATCTCAAAAAAAAAATCAGCTGTTCCATACATTTTGGCCGAGTAGGTATTGTAAAATGTATGGAACAGCTGATTTTTTTTTGAGATTTCAGAGTCGGTCCCATACAAAAAGTTGCTCATATTCATGAGTACTTTCACCCCTAGAGAGGTTATTGATGTTTTACAAGTAACCCTGTATATATGTATTTATTGATGATTGATAATTTGTAGTGATTATTTTCAATCTATTTGGAGCTACAAAATTCAGAAATAATAGTATTCGATACTATTCATACTGTTGTCTGTTAAGCTATTACGTTACGGCTAAACCGCTGGACCGATTTTGATGAAATTTGGTATGGATATAGTTGAAGACCCGAGGTCAAGCATTTTTTTTTCGTTGCTATAATATGTCCCACTGCTGGGCAAAAGCCTCTCCACTCTCTTTCCATGTGTCTCTCTGGTCTTTTCTATCCACTTTCTGTCGAATACCTTAAGTTCATCCGACCATCTTGTCTTAGGCCTTCCTCGTTTTCTGTAGCCATCAACTGGGACCCAGGTGAGGTGGTAAGTATGTGAGCCCTTCTTTCGGGATGCATATGCATACGGCCCACATGACCCGCCCAATTCCACTTCAACCTAGCCGCCTTTTCTCCAACATCTTTGAGTTTAGTGATGTAGCGCAACGTGGTGTTTGTAACTCGGTCAGTTAGTTTAAAACCCAAAATGCTGCGCTCCATGGCAATAAACATAAGCAACTTTTTTCTTCAAGCCCAAGGGCACAGAATACATAAAACGGTCTACACACGGCCTGATATCAGAGGCGATATCGGGTCGGTGGAGGGGAGCGCCCTAGATCGCTCCCGATTTCGCGTCGTGTGTAGACAAATCGGCAGCATAATTATTATTATTGCCCCTAACTCTGAATTCGGTTCGGGCGAGCTCACGATTTAGGGTCGAAAATCGTGCAGGGAGCGTTGTTGTGCCGTGTGTGGCGAGATCGGGACGATTTCGCCGCAGTACGCGTGCGTGACGGGACTGACGGGCGAGGAGTGGTCGTTTTTCCTTTCAAGAATTTCAAGGGTGCCTGCGTGTGCGGCGTCTGGTGGTTCTAAATGCATCATTATATTCATGTGGCTCAATTCCTCTCGTTTTAACAACCAAGTTTTTGCCCAGGTCCTTCTTTTTCTTTTTTGTTTTGGTTGCACCGCCGTAGCAAGTGCCAAAGCGAGGCCTATTCTTTGGTATTTTGAAAGCGTTGGCGGCATATTGACGCGCGCTTCACTACACGGTCGGTTGCGTACTAGCAGGCAGGGACGTGTGTAGAGTCGTGCCCGATTTTACACCCACTATCGCTCTCCCAATATCGCCTCCGATTTTAGGGCCGTGTGTAGATACCTTAATAGTACAAGAACACTCCGAAAAATCAATTAAAGGAATAGCGACTTTCGCATCGCAACACTGCTGCCGATTTAGGGCCCAGTAGCCAGTTTATTTCCGTACAAAAATATCAAATCTGGGGGCCCGAATGCACGCTATTCATATAAAACATTCGAATGGGCGCACACGTCGTCGTCCGTTTTCTTTTTCTAAAGCCGGATCTGATATTCCCGTGTGGAAATAAACTGACGCGTGCGGTCGGCATATCGGATTGTGTGTAGAGGGCTTAACAATTTGACATCTTTCAATGTTTGTTTTATTAAGTTGTTTTGAATATTTTGACATTGATTGACAAATGCGATGCGAACGACTGTCTGCAACTTTTCTTTCTACTTTTGTGTACTTTTTATTTGTATTTAATTTGGTTTCGTTCGCATTCACAGAGAGTGGAAACGAAAAAACTATCATAACTAACATTGGCCGACAGTTGGCATCTGAATAAAATATATAAATCGCTGAATTTAAGTTATACTCACGATGTGCTACGTTATTATAACTGGCCGAAGCTTAACATGGCTGCTTCTGAGTATAGTTGCGTTTATGTTAATTATAACCGGCATTATGACTCCGAAGTGGTTATTGGGACAGCCTATGGTGATCAACGAGAACAATATCACAAGTTTCTATGTGCCTAGCGTCGGAATATACAGTCGGTAAGGGTTTTTAAGGCGACATTGACTTTCATTCAAGTGTGCGGATATCACTCCCATTATATTCAAATTAGATTGCCTTCAGTGAAGACGAATGTTATTATGATAAGTATAGAGTAGTCGGATCGGTCAGTGGTATATAGCAACTACTTATGTTAATATTTTCGGTTTTGTTTTATATTTCATATCATAAACTACCATGGATTTGCTATCTCTCTCTTTGGATGTAGTTAATTGCCTGTTTGTGACCTATTTTAATATTAAAATGGTAAACCATAATATTGGAAGTGAGTAAGGTATACTGTGTAGGGTGTAGTACAATTTTATGATAAAGAGGAGGAATATCCTTATATTATAAATGTGAATGTGAGTTTCTTTGTTTGTTACTTCTTCACGCTTTATCTACTGAACCAATCTACCTGAAATTTTGCATACACATAGAAGTACTAAGAAGGACATAAGGTATCTTTTATCCCGAGAAAAAGCACTGTTCCTTTGGAAAATTCACCTTGGGAAGCCACTGACAAAAGCTACTTAATATTGATTTAGTTGATTTTTTTTATTCATTAGATGCATCCGGACAGTCAGTGACCCAAACCACTGTGGCTCCTTCTCATTCTACGGTCTACTTACGGACAACTCCGTCTATCCTAGGCCTTGGAAAGCGGCTATGTTCTTCTTGTCTTTATGTAAGTTGCTACATTCATTACAATGAGGATCCGTACCGTTTTTAGCTGAGAATGCAGTTTTATAGAGCTAAGAAATCTATGACATACAGTGTAAAAATTTTTGTTCTACGACAAAAATTGACGAAGTTATGACCAAATTACTAGCGAAATTTACTGAGCGGTCGCCGCGGAGGCTGTGACGTCACTGGGACGATCGTCGCCAGTAAGTCGTTGGCAGCAATAAGGCGCGCAGTGTTTTGTTTGATTAATTGTAACTTTAAAACAAATTAAGTGTCTGATTTATGTCTAATTCACCATGTTAACTATGTATAAAACATTATATAGTCCCAAAATTTTCAAACTCTTCTTTTAAATGCCAGAAAATCTAGTTTTAAGGCGAGGCATTCGAAATAATTGTCATTTTTCATGAAGAAATTTACCTAATTAGAGTTTAATTACGAAGTTGAAAAAAATACAGGATATAGATTATGATCTTTATTAAGGTTTTAACCGTGTACTTTTTAATAAAAATACATATTTTGGGCTTAATTAATTCATAAAGGCACATAAAATTTAGAGAAAATTTTAGCTTTCAAGTCATAAACTTAAAATTCTCAGCGATAACATATATTTTTTTTTATGCAATTAGTTAATATATATGCTATATTAAAGTTTTAACCGAGAACTTTTGTTTTTAGACTAATCTTTTTGAAGATATTTGAGAAATAGTTGCCAAATCGGTAAAAAATTGTATTGTGCAAAAAATTATCTTATTCATCTCAACAGTAACTGAGCTGGGAATTTGAGCTTTTATACATTTCTTAGATGTTTCGTAGTAGCCAGATTTGGTTTGGCTCAGCAACTTTTTTTTTTGCAGCGGGAGATGGCTTTTTGAGCAGCACAGTCTACATCTCCGTCCTAACCGTCTCCTCTTTTTCATCACATGTAATATGCTTTACTTTGTCCAGTCGTTAGTTTTGCTTGAACCTTACAACATTCGTTTATCAATATACTATAAACACTGGCATTCCCACGGATCCTTACGGTACTTTACGATAAATTAATTTCCAAAATGCGAATGACTTCGATAAATAAGGACCTTTGTTACCTTATTTTTATGGCACTTAACCAATTTTTATTGTTATTGCCAAACGGAACGCTAACTAATTTGCGGAACCATTTTATATTACTTTAAACCATTATTTTAAACCATCGTGGGGGGATTTATTATTATTATTTACTATGTGGGGACGCCAGCGCGAGCACCAGACGGGTGATCAGTCCACTTATGCTGGGACCATTTCACCCAATTCCCCGAGACCCGTATAGGGTTTTGAGTTACCTGGTAACTCACGTTGGTGGCGACCCATTGAATCTACCTGTTACTTTGCAGAATTTTAACATCTGCCCTATTGTAATGTTGCTCAGATCATCCTCAGATAGGACGTCTGAGCCCAATACTTCTCTCCTTGCAGCGGCAAATGCAGGACATTCTGCTATTAAGTGAAAGCTAGTTTCCTCTTCTTCCAGGCAGCTGGGACAAATGGGATCGTCCATTTGCTTAATCACTGTCAAGTGCCTGTTTAGTTGACAGTGTCCTGTGAGGATTCCTATAATGATTCTAATGTTCTTCCTGCTCAATTTGAGCAGGTGTTTTGATTTCTTTTGGTCTGCTGCTTTGATGAAGATTTTAGATTGTCTTAGACTTCTAGTTCTTCTCCATCTTCTATTGGATTCTACTTTCATTCTATGCTTGATGACGCCTTTCGTTATCCCATAGGCTATGGGAAGTCTGGGTTCAGGTCCCATGAAGGTTTCATCTGCTCCTTTCCTAGCAAGTTCGTCTGCTCTTTCATTGCCAGTTATGCCTCTATGACCTGGAACCCAGGCCACAGTGACCGCAGTATTGTTGGCCAGCCTGTTCAGAGCATCCTTGCATTCTTTAACTAACGCCGACGTTGTTTCTTCTTTATCTAGTGCTTTTAGCGCTGCTTGGCTGTCACTGTATATGATGACTTTTTCCGTATTGTCGGGCCATTCGCTTATAGTGTTCACACACTCCAGGATTGCGTTTATTTCTCCTTGGAACACGCTAGCGTATTTACCCAATTTTACGGTTCTTTCATATTCTGTACCGTCCTGATGTGTGATCAGTATACCGGAGCCAGATAGCTTTGTAGATTCTTTCCTGGAGCCATCAGTGAAACAGGTTGTCGTGACAATGCCCGCCTCATCTGCGACTTTCCAGTCTTCTCTGGTACCTATGTGTATCTTGTACTTTTTGTCAAAGATCCTTGCTTTCCTGATGAGATCATTATTTGCTAGGATCATTGACAGGTTACCTATATATTCGCGTTCTATTTCCACGTGACCTTTGTCTGTGTGTATCCCTTTCCAGAGTTTATGGCTTTTTAGTCGAAACCATTGCTCTGTTGCCCTCCTTTTTATTTCTATGTCCAATGGATTTAGACCGAGGGCCATTTCTAGTGACGCCGTCGGGGTTGATTTCATCACCCCCGATACCATCAGTCCAGCCAGTCTTTGGACCTTGTCTAGTTCCCTTTTGTTGGTACTTTGAGCAGCTTTATGCCACCACACTATGGCACCGTGAAGAATTCTTGGCATTATTATTGCCTTGTATACCCATATGAATATTTCGGGTTTCATTCCCCAGGTTCTTCCTATCGCTCTTCGGCACTGCATCATGGCCACTTTCGCCTTTGCGCAAGTGTCCACGATGTGAGACTTGAAGGTAAGTGTGTCGTCTATGATAACACCCAGATACTTGATTTCTCTTACCATCTCTAGATTGGTGTTATTGATTTGGATAGGAGCAGGTAACGACTTGTTCCTTTTGGTGGTAAATAAAACGAGCTTGGTTTTATTTGGATTCAAGTTTAGTCCCTTGCTTCTACACCATTCTAGGGTTACTTTTAATCCTCTATTCATAATATCTCTTATGACACTAAGAACTTTTCCTGATACTAGAAGTGCACCGTCGTCTGAATATACTTGTGTGTATATGTGCAGTTTGTTTAGTTTTTGGATAAGTTCATCTATAAGCAGACACCACAGGAGGGGCGAAAGACAACCACCTTGTGGGAAACCCCTCTTTGCTCTTATTGTATGTGTGGTGTTTGCTAGCTCCGCAGTGATTGATCTATGTTTCAGCATGTTTTTTATCCATCCTGAAATCTGTTTGTCTATACCCTCTCGTTCAAGAGCTTGTTCTATTGATTCCGGGGTTGCTTTATCGAATGCTCCTTCCACATCGAAGAAACACCCGAGGGCATATTCCGATTCGCTAATTGATCTCTGAATCCGTGTCACTATGCTATGGAGGGCAGTCTCCGTAGATTTGCCTTCCATATATGCATGTTGATTTCTATGTAGTGGATTTGAGGTCTTTTCTATTTCAGTTCTTATTTGTTTGTCTAAAATTTTCTCTATTGTCTTTAACATAAAGGAGGAAAGGCTTAAGCCTGCATCACACGTTTTTAGCCAAAACAGGCGTTACTGAATTGACCCTGGTGCCAAAACTAAATCATTATTGATAATAAAAATAGTACTATAGGCTTCTCAAATAACTGCTACTACTTATACGAGACAGATAAAAATATTTTGCCTTTTATTTTTGCGTAAATACCTTCCAGAAAACACGAAAAATACGAAAAACAAGGTTCACGGCTTTAACGAAATCATTATGTAAAACACAAATTATAATTTCTACATAATGTTAAATCGCGAGTTTATTAAACTAGCTACAAGTTGCTCGTTTTAGATTTTTGAAAAATAACTCGAAAAAAATATTATATATCGTAACAATTCACTAAGAAATTCCCCATACATTTTTTGTATGGCAATGCCATCGCTCAATATATACGAGTTCCAAGCCTACGAAAAATCAGTCTGCCGGTAAGAGTCAAGGGGAATCCACGTCGCACTGCTGCTCGGGAGGCATTTAATTTTCGCGTGTTCATGTATTCACAGACAGCAGAGAGTAATGTAGATCAGAGTTACATATTTATTACTTTTAATCTTTTTAAAATTTATATAGGTACCATTTTCATACTCATGAATGATGGCCGACAATTTTTGATGAAATAGAAATCGTAATAAATCGCAATCATAGAAATCGTAATAAATCGAAATCATAGAAATCGAAATCATAAAAATCTAAATAAATCTAAATCAAGATCCAAGATGGCGGACAACTTTTTTTTTTAATTTTGCGATATGTATATCGTTTCATAAGTTTTTCAGTGCGCTGATTACAAAAATAACATTTATTTTGGAATCCAAGATGGCGGACAACTTTTTTTTCAAGTTTACAATATGGGTATGGTTATATAGGTATTTCGGTGCGCTGATGACAAAAATAACATTTATTTTGAGATCCAAGATGGCGGACAACTTTTTTTCAAGTTTACAATATGGGTATGGTTATATAGGTATTTCGGTGCGCTGATGACAAAAATAACATTTATTTTGAGATCCAAGATGGCGGACAACTTTTTTTTCAAGTTTACAATATGGGTATGGTTATATAGGTATTTCGGTGCGCTGATGACAAAAATAACATTTATTTTGAGATCCAAGATGGCGGACATTTTTTTTTTTCAATTTTGCAATATGGTTAAAATGTTGTAGGTTTTTCGGTGCGCTGATGACAAAAATAACATTTATTTTGAGATCCAAGATGGCGGACAACTTTTTTTTCAAGTTTACAATATGGGTATGGTTATATAGGTATTTCGGTGCGCTAATGACAAAAATAACATTTATTTTGAGATCCAAGATGGCGGGCAGTTTTTTTTTTCAAGTTTACAATATGGGTATGGTTATATAGGTATTTCGGTGCGCTGATGACAAAAATAACATTTATTTTGAGATCCAAGATGGCGGACAACTTTTTTTTTCAAGTTTACAATATGGGTATGGTTATATAGGTATTTCGGTGCGCTGATGACAAAAATATCATTTATTTTGAGATCCAAGATGGCGGACATTTTTTTTTTCAATTTTGCAATATGGTTAACATGTTGTAGGTTTTTCGGTGCGCTAATGACAAAAATAACATTTATTTTGAGATCCAAGATGGCGGGCAGTTTTTTTTTCAAGTTTACAATATGGGTATGGTTATATAGGTTTTTGGGGACGCTGATGACGAAAATAACATTTATTTTGAGATCCAAGATGGAGGACAGTTTTTTATTTTGTTTTACAATATGGGTATCGTTTTATAGGTTTTTGGGGACGCTGATGACGAAAATAACATTTATTTTAAGATCCAAGATGGAGGACAGTTATTTATTTTATTTTACAATATGGGTATCGTGTAATGGGTTTTCGGGGACGCTGATGACCAAAATAACATTTATTTTAAGATCAGCGTCCCCGAAAACCCATAAAACGATACCCATATTGTAAAATAAAATGAAAAACTGTCCTCCATCTTGGATCTCAAAATAAATGTTATTTTTGTCATCAGCGCACCGAAATACCTATATAACCATACCCATATTGTAAACTTGAAAAAAAAGTTGTCCGCCATCTTGGATCTCAAAATAAATGTTATTTTTGTCATCAGCGCACCGAAATACCTATATAACCATACCCATATTGTAAACGTGAAAAAAAAGTTGTCCGCCATCTTGGATTCCAAAATAAATGTTATTTTCGTCATCAGCGTCCCCAAAAACCTATGAAACGATACCCATATTGTAAAATAAAATAAAAAACTGTCCTCCATCTTGGATCTCAAAATAAATGTTATTTTTGTCATCAGCGCACCGAAATACCTATATAACCATACCCATATTGTAAACTTGAAAAAAAGTTGTCCGCCATCTTGGATCTCAAAATAAATGTTATTTTTGTCATCAGCGCACCGAAATACCTATATAACCATACCCATATTGTAAACTTGAAAAAAAGTTGTCCGCCATCTTGGATCTCAAAATAAATGTTATTTTTGTCATCAGCGCACCGAAATACCTATATAACCATACCCATATTGTAAACGTGAAAAAAAAGTTGTCCGCCATCTTGGATTCCAAAATAAATGTTATTTTCGTCATCAGCGTCCCCAAAAACCTATGAAACGATACCCATATTGTAAAATAAAATAAAAAACTGTCCTCCATCTTGGATCTCAAAATAAATGTTATTTTTGTTATCAGCGCACCGAAATACCTATATAACCATACCCATATTGTAAACTTGAAAAAAAAGTTGTCCGCCATCTTGGATCTCAAAATAAATGTTATTTTTGTCATCAGCGCACCGAAATACCTATATAACCATACCCATATTGTAAACTTGAAAAAAAGTTGTCCGCCATCTTGGATCTCAAAATAAATGTTATTTTTGTCATCAGCGCACCGAAATACCTATATAACCATACCCATATTGTAAACTTGAAAAAAAAGTTGTCCGCCATCTTGGATCTCAACATAAATGTTATTTTTGTCATCAGCGCACCGAAACACTTATAAAACGATACCCATATTGCAAAATTAAAAAAAGTTGTCCGCCATCTTGGATCCAAAAATACTATTTTTGTAAACCTCATCCCGAAAAATTGGCCTTCATGGGATGCCAGGCAGATGTTTAACATCTTAGCATCCTGGCACGACGGTCATGCTATTTTCTGTCGCGGCATTCGTGTCCATTTTACTGCCAAGTCGCGCCAAGTATGTTTTACATAAGAAAATGGTCGTAATTTTATTTTTAGTATTCATTACCGTAAAGCAAGAAAAAAAATTATATACCTAGGTACCAACAAATCCTTTGCCGGATCCCTGTCACTTATTACTTCGGGTTGGCGGCAATCTCACGTCGATGTGTGCGTGTGACTTGCACACAGCCAGCTGAGGTCTATCAAATACCTAAACTCGGTCGGGCGCGCGGACGTGATACACTCTTAAGCACCTGAAAGATTTCATTTCTTGGTACGAGCTATCGTGGGGGGATACTTGTCTACCAAAAATAATTTTAGTTATAGGTTTCAAATTTTTGTTCTTTAGTTTTTAAGATGTATTTTACTAACATATATGGGCCCTGTTGTCATAATAAATAAATAAATAATTATTATTATTACAATAGGTTTATTATAACGTATTCTTTACAACTGTTTACTTTTAAACTACGATATATTCATTAAACAGTTCGTCCGACTTTACACACCAGAGAACACGCGTTTTTGTTACCTGCCCTTCTGGTACAAAGCTACCTAGTGGTGACCCTAAATTATTACACATTACAAAATATAATCAAGTCAGTGGAGTCGCATATACATACAATAATAACAAATAAATAATAATATAATACTTTATTCATAAGTTCTGAATATGACCCTGTAACCTATATTTTACATTTATTCTTTCCTACACCTACCATTAATAGCATGGATCTAAAAATTACTTATAAGTACCAAAAATTACCTATGTAACTAAGTAGATAAATTAAGCAGCACCTTTATCATTGTAATTTTCAACCACGGATTTCAGCGCTATCGAACTTATGTAGAATGGTTACCTAAGCCCTAGGCAAATAAATATCATGAAATAATCCACTTTTGGAAGGTTATCTGATTGAGCTTGCACAAAACCAGCTTCTACTTTATTAGTACCTACTCATATTTTGTACATTTTATAAATAAATAACAAATAAAATTACTTTCTAACAATACTTTACTTAAATAAATTGTAAAATAGAGACCAACTGCGTCGCCGTGGTCGACTGCGCCGGTTCCTAACGTCGTCAGAGTGACGTCACACGCACTCGCGCACATTAACTTTCAGCGTCAGGAAGCATATCTTTATTACTTAATATCTTCGTAAGTAATGGTCCGATTAGGATAATTCAAAAAGATATATCATTCTTATGTCATAAAGAATAACGTGGATACTAGTTTTATTGAATTTGCTACAACTGTACTGATCCTCATTCAGTTTTTTAAATTACAAAAATGAGTGTAACTATTTGTTATACAGGGTGTTTTTTCAAAAGACATTTATAATGTTGTATTCGATTCCCAATCCAACATAATATCCAAATATTTACATTGGACTCAGAAATTGTTGTTTTTGGTCTTATTTTATCGAATCTGTTGCAAGCTTCAAATATTAGGTACAAGGAGCTCGCCAGCAGATTGGGTGAAATGGCCCTGACATTAGTGGACTGATCATCCGTCTGGTCCTTGCGCTGGCGTCCCCAATAAGTAAAATAAGTAAGCTCCCCAGCAGAGCAACCCTTTCTCTGGAGGCAAGCATCGTATTGCTTCAGTCTATTTTAACCCTGATTTTGGGCAGCTTGGATGCCAGCTCATTGGAGTGGTTTTCAAGTTTATTCTTATACTATGCTATTACTTTGCAACTAACTTTACATCACTTACATCTTATATATAAGTTAGTATAGTGAAGTTAGTTACGATTGTCTAATCTAAATGACATTTGCACAAATATACTAGCAAAGTAATCGCATAGTAACAAGGCAAAATAGACCTTATCTCTGTCCTCAAGAACAAACCCATCTTTAAAAAAATACTGTAATAGAGATGCTACCCATCAACTACTTTTTGTTCTTAAAATCATACTTGAACAAACGCCACTTCTTTGTCAAATGTGGTGAAGATGTTGGCTTGGTGGAGATACTAGCGGGGGTTCCCCAAGGTAGCATCTTGGGTCCTACCCTTCATCTTTTATTCGCCTCAGATCCTCAGATTGACAGATGGTACACCATCTGTCAATAGCAGATCTGAGGTAAATCTACCTTTACAAAGGTGCATTCATTAATTCATCAGTTTGGTTCCTATTCCCAGGTGCCGCCATCCATTTTGCAACAGTGCTGGCCGGAGTGCTGGCTTGCTGTGTGCAGTCCGTGTTCAAGAAGAGTGTCATATCTCTAGCAGGAGCTACGCAGTCGCTTGGAGGTAGAGTGATTCTGTATGACTCGTAATGTTATATGTTTCACTGTTTCATGAGCCTGGGATTTTTGTTCCCGTGGAAATTACTAGAAATCCTCTCTAAGTGCTATCCTACACTCCCTAAGGAACCTATTATGCCAAATTTCAACTTCCTATGCCCAGCAGTATTGGCTGTGCGTTGTCTGTCAGTCATGGAAGAATTTTGTATATATTGATAACTAGCTGGCGCCTGCGGCTTTGCTCGCGTTAAAACTTTATTAGCGAATGCCTACGTCATAACATCTACCTGCATGCCAAATTTCAGCCCGATCCGTTCAGTGGTTTGGGCTGTGCGTTGATAGATCACTATGTCAGTCAGTCAGCCAGTCAGTCAGTCTCACCTTTGAGTTATATATATATAGATTGATAAAGAGTAGTAGAGTTCTGGCTTGCTTTGTGCAGTCCGTCTTCAAGCTTCTTTCAAAGACACAATTTCATTGTATAGGAGTGTGCCACTGTTATTATTATTATTTACTATATACAGCATCACCCAATTCCCCGAGACCCGTGTAGGGTTTTGAGTTACCTGGTAACTCACGTTGGTGGCGACTCACTGAATCTACCTGTTACTTTGCAGAATTTTAACAACTGCTTTATTGTAATGTCGCTCAGGTCATCCTCAGATAGGACGTCAGAGCCCAATACTTCTCTTCTTGTAGCAGCATATGCAGGACATTCTGCTACTAAGCGAAAGCTACTAGTGTGCCACTGTACTAGCATAGCATGATATTGTCTGTGGTGTGTTCAATATAAAAAAAAATACTTAAATAAAATCTCAGCCATAAGATTAAATATTCTTATTTTATTATTGTAGCCTTAGATTATTTTATTCTTGTAGCCTTAGATCGAGTCTTGGATCAAGGAGAGGAAGCCTGTGCCCAGTACTGGGAAATAGATGGCAATTAAATAATAATATTTTTTTATTATTTCCAGGCTTGTTCGGAGTCCTAGGCCTTTTACTGTACCCATGGGGCTGGGGCTCTGAAAGAGTAAAGAGGTTCTGTGGCGAATACTCTGAGCCGTACATACCCGGGGATTGCTCTCTAGGTATACATAAACAAATATTTATTCTAATACTAGCTGCGCCCCGGGGCTTCGTTCCCGTGGGAATTTCGGGAAAAAAACTACCCTATGTGCTATTTCTGGGGGTATTCTACTCGTATACCAAATTTCATCGTAATCCGTCCAGTAGATTTTGCGTGATTGAGTAACAAACATCCTCACAAATTCACGTTCAAACTTTCGCATTTATAATATTAGTAGGATACTACATACATACATATTATCACGCCTTTTTCCCGTGGGGGTAGGCAGAGACTAGCGATGTCCACTTGCTACGATCCTTACAGATCTCTCTCGCTTCCTCTACACTCATCACTCTCTTCATACATGCTCTCCGGTTATGGGTGCTCCTAATATTTCCCTTTTTAAGGAGGTCCGCAAGCCGCTTTTCTTTAGTCGTATTTCCTCATGACTGAGGGTCGTGGTCATTATATGGAATGAAACACACACAACGACTCTCTTGGCAATGTTAATGGAGTGGTTTGCCATTGCCTTCTCCATTTCACACACTAGCTGATAATCATCAACCAGAGTGCAGGTTTCCTCACGATGTTTTCCTTCACCGGAAGCAAGTGGTGGTCGATGAAAACTAACATGAGTCAGATTGGTATACAAACTCATGTAGCCCGGGCAGGATTCGAACCTGGGATTTTGCATCCACAGGCGGTGTACCACTCGGCCACCACCGCTTCTTCGTGCGTATTATAACGAGGAAGTGATTGTAAGTTTCGAGATTCTTTGTAGAGGGTCATCTTCGGAACTACTGAACCAATTTAAAAAATTCTTTCACCAATAAAAAGCTATGTTATACCTGAGTGACATAGGCTACAATTTATGTATGTACCTTCCGAGCTAAGCCGGGGCGGGGCGCTAGTATAATAAGTGTAGAAGCCAGGAGGCTTAGCAAGTAGAAATCGCTAGTCTCTGGCTATTACTAATGAAACGGGCGTGATAATATGTGTGGCGTACTAGCGGACCGGCTAGTTCCTCGCTACCCGCATTGAGGTGTGACTCATTATATCCAGATACGTCTCGGTGTGCGGACGGTTGTCTGAGTTCACGGGCTGTTGTCATTCTCAGTTACTGTCAAGTCGCTCTGACCAACTTCTATCCGTTGTCACATGTAAGCAATAGTCAGGAATAGTCAGGATACGGAGGAGCCCCAGATCCCTGATCCGCTTAGGCCCCGGGTCCGGTTGTGCTGTGGGGTACTTGACGTGCGAGGTTGGGGCGCGTCACTATGCCGTATAATATTAGTGACAACGGCACAATATGTATGTGTGTGTATTTATTGACAAAAGAACAATTTAAAGACAAGCTAATTATTAGAAAATAAAAAAAAACAGGACTGACAACTTTTTACTCAAAAAGTATCTTATACAAACATAAGTTATACACATTTTTGAAATCGCCTTTTAAAGCCCTTCAATTTGATACTCGATAAGATTGATCAAATTTTAGTTTTTTGGTCTGCTATTTATCGCATTTATAATCCGCCATTTTGTTTTTATGATGACGTCATATAGTCTATGTCACTAAAAATACTCTCTCACATCAAAATCTTTTAAGCCATTCAGGACTTATGCTGGAATTAGGAAACTTACATACATACATATATGAACTCTGAAAACATAAGACTCCTTTGTTGGTCAGTCGTGTAATAAAAAGTGAAATATTAAATGACTGCCAGAAATAGTCTCTTGACTCTGTGTACCCCGTAAGGGATAAAGACGTGATTCGTTATTTTTGTATATGTCATTGTAATTATCATCATTTGCGCTTGTTAGCGGAACTGCGGAAGCAACGTAATGACGCTTTTAAAATACGTACTTTACTTTCCATTTCGCGATACCTCGAAAATTGGTTTACTGTGGGAACCGTGCCAATTTTCGAGGTAACAGTACCTCTTTATGTATTTTTTTTATATTAGCTACTAGTTTTTGTCCATGGGCTTTGTTCGACCGTGGATAAATTAAAACTACTAGACTTTTGTCCGCGGCTTTGTTCGCGTGTCTCAGCTATTAAGCCTCCGGGCGTAACAGCAGGCCATAATTGATTTTGAAACCTAAACCAGATTTTAAGTTAAACTTTCAACAATACAGGGAACCAGTCAGGAACCCATGGAAATGGTACCTTTGCTTCCAGTTTTTTAATTTAATTTTCTGTCGTCTAAAAGCGATGGTGGGACTTATATTGCCAATTGACCCACCATATTTCATATATGGTGGGACTTTATATTGCCAATTGACCCACCTGATATTTCTTAAATACGTCTAAGTAATAAAGCTCTGGAACATCTGTTCACGTTGCATAAAAACATACACGTTACACGTTTTATTGTATGTTGAGTATTAGTGGAGTTTATCTTACTACAAGAAAATGGTTTTGCTTCTGTTTTATTAGGTATGCCTTATATGTAAGTATGTATGATTTAAGTTTCTTTCTTAAATATCTCCAGATGTACAGACACGGCTTAGTTACAGATTTTGATGTGTATGTATAGATTGACCAGCATTTTCCGACTGAGCTATGGTCTTTTGATTAAGGGATCAGACAACTTTTTTTTGAATGCTTCTTTGAAATTACTTTAAGCTTCCGCATGTTCGTAAAATAATTAGTATTGTTAATATTCTAAGTATTTTCCCAAGATAAATATCTGCGCCTATGTAACAGAAAACAATATCAAATTTGCTACAGTAATTTATTGTATGCAAGTAAACGTGCATTCAGATTATGAGTTCACGCGTAAGCTAATTGACTTTTCATGAAGTTTGAACCAAGGTTTTCTCATAAATATGAGCATCTTTTTTTTTGAATAAACTTCTTTGAAATATCTCGAAAATAACTGCTGTTTACATTATATGTATTCTATTATAAAATGTACAGCTGATTTTTTAACAATTCTCATACCTTGTCCAGTAACCTATTGCTGCAGCGCACACTTGAACTGAATCTGTGTATTGTTAGTTTTAAATTTTAGGTAGATTCATGCGTAAAATAATCACATCAATAACCAAAGTATTTCCCAAGACATAAAGAAACAACATATGTATTTTTAAGCCTGATGTTTGGACTAGAATACCCCCAAACGTGTGCATTCACTATGACGTCACGCGAAATTGACTTCCAAAAAGTTTGAACTCTTAATAAATTAGGCCTCTTGGAGAATAAACGTCGTGCTGAAAGATGCGAATGTGTTTAATTATATGTATATCTATATATAAAATTACATATTTTTAACAACTCTCATACCTTGTCCAGTCCTCTCACTTGCTGCAGCGCACACTTATTGCAAATCTGTGTATTGTTAGTTTTAATTTTGGAATTTAAGTACCTACTACTATGTACTTTGCAAGTGTGTGTGTGGCTAACAGCTTTTTTCAAATAAAATTTTCATTAATTCATTCCATTCATTCACCAATTGTAAAATATGACAATTCACCAACTAGTTAGTCTATGACATGTTCCAGGTTGGGCCCCTATACGTGTCACACAACAGGCGTAGCATTAGTGTTCCTCGCCATTAGTGCGTTGTTCAGCACAAGATTAGCCGACCGCGCGGCCAACTCGGACAAGGTTCAGTTCCAGATGGATGAGGGCAAGCATCTTATATGTCTCGCTTGAGAGACTAGTGTTGCCGAAACATCGATAGTTAAAGTTCTTGGCGTGTCGATACCATTCTAACGATCTATTTAAATTTTTCCCTAAAAGCGTTCTGCCACTTTCACAACCGCTGACTTTTGACACAGTTGACCTTGAAAATAGTGTTGCTGCATCGATACTATCGATAGTACCAGTTAGCTATCAGTAACTATCGAGGCTATCGATAGTATCAATACTATCAAAGCAACAATACTACTTGAAAATCATCTATAATATCGATAGAACTAACGATTTTGAAGATGATAGTATTGATAGCTTATACTGTCTATACTATAGCTTATACTGTCGATCCTTCAGCAATGCTATTGATAGTATCGAACCTCAATATTAAATATAGCATCAAGACTATCGATTGTTCTTGCAATAGTCAGCAGCAACAGTATCGATGCTATCGATAGGTACATTTAATATTTAAGTTCGATAGGATCAATGTTATAGATATCCTATCGATACTATTGCTTTTGCTTTAACTATCGATAGACTATCGATATTGGACTATCGATCGGCAACACTAGTACGGACTTCTAAATGGATAATAATGGATACCACATGTAATTCTAAATAACGTGCCTTTTTTGTGTGAAATTATCCTTAAAGTTGAGCAAAATTCATATATTCAGTGATATAATGTTAAAATCACCAATAAAGGTTATTCATGTTTTTATACAGATGGATATTTACGTACATGTGGTATCAATTAAATATACATACATATGTTATGGAAATAGATATTCGTTTAATTACTTAAATACAGTGGAGAAGTCTTGAGTCAAATTTGAGTTACCAATTTGAGCACAAAAGGATGTGCCATAAATTTATCTGTACATCGATGTATGTGGAGAGAAAAGAAAACCAAACCATAAATCAGTACCTTATCAAACAATTACTTCCTATCTCATCATCTGGTCGGCGCAAAATGTCCTTTTCTCTCCCACAATTTTCTCATCCTTACCCATAGTTTTATGGCCCTTCCCAATACCTCAATAATTTCCATAACACAATCCCCAACAACAATCCATCCATAGTCCTTTTTAGGCCTTTGATATTATATCCACTTTTCATTGACTGACTCATTGACACATGCTCTCTCTTAGTAAATGTTCCTCCAAATCCAAAATAACCAAACCAACCATGACTAATAAATTGTTGTCAAACGAATATTCTATTTCCAAAACATAATAAACCCAGTGTCGTTAGAATTAGATCTAAATTCGACTAAATCTTACCTATTGGTAAAATCCTAAAATCAAGTATTATAACTATTGAGATCTTTTTCCAAAGTGATTTTTATGCACTCATCCGGCTTTTGCCATTTTTAGTAAAAAAGTATATTTCATTTATTTTAAGATTCACAAGTTTACTTTCTTTAGTATATAAATATATAAATTTAAGTAAATACACATAGTCACGAGCGTATAAACGACATTCTCAAAACGACACGTCGCTCTGATTATGGTCTTTTTGAGATATTGTTGAGAAGTTAGACCTTTTCAGAAATTATATAAAGGTTCTAACTTTTGACTATTATCGTGCCAAAGGCAGGCATTTTGAGAATATGACGTTCTGTGCTTGACTCCATTAATACCTGATTTTTTTCAAATATATTCACAATTTTTAGTTAAAAAAGACTTGGAGGTATATTGGCTTATTTTGTAGGTGATTCTTTATATTTAAAAAACTGCTAATGTTTGACTGCGACTGCATGTGCACTCTCTTTTCTTCATAACTATAATCTTTTAGATACACTCATTTATTGTATACTTATTAATATATATTATTAGTAGGAACTTAAAAAAAGTGAATAGTATTTAAAAAAAAATCATCGTCATTTTTTATGATTCTACACTCGCCATAATTTGTGAAATAAACATACAGACTGGAATTTACTTCCACTAATGTTAGATGAGCGAGTTTTTATATACATATATCTACATATTTTATATAGGCAACTCAAATGTGAATTATAAACGAATAGAGGTGTATAAAATAGATTTTTTTATGAGTATATGAATGGCTCCTTATTGAAAAACATGCTAAATAGAGATTATTATGATATATTACAATAATACTCGTATTTATAATGATAAATCTATATTTTATTACTAGAGAAATAGATCATGTTTATTTTTGTATTCAATGTGTGTCTTATATTACCTACATTTAAGTATAAAATTGAATAAAAATGTTTCCTTAAATGTTTGCTATGACAAAAATAAAAGTCGTTTAGATTTAAGTTTAGCTCAAAATATTTTTTCTATAAGTTTATACTAACAACATGTTTAATAAAACAAGTTAGATATTTCTCGAGTGTCTTCTAGTTTTTTTTTAACTCAAATAGGTAAATACCTACTAAATTTTATAAATATTATCTGTGGTATTTATTACTAGGTATCCAAAATTACATAAGATCTAGTCTTTTCAGATTCTTTCTTTGACTTATAAATTACGCTCCATATATTTTTATTTAAAATTTTTAATAATCCAAATTAAATTCTTATGGTTTAATATCTCATTTTATTGAACTATGCATAATTAAATGACGTAGGTACTATGCATATTTATTGAATTATGCATAATTAAATGATAATATACTATGATATTTTAGATATACGTATTGAGCATATTTATACTGTGTCTGTATTTTTATAAAAATATACAAAATTGCATTTAGACATTTTTTTTTATTTACCTAGTACTTCCCTGTTGTAGTGTATGTATTTTTTGTATAAAGATAATAAATAGCCCCTCTGGCATGTAAGGCGACCAAGACTGTTTCATGAGTAACTTTCGGCATTTCTTCTCAGCAGTGGTCGTATCGAAATGCTAGTAGTTTGTACTTTTGAGACATAATCCTAACTAAAATTATAAAAGCGAAAGTGAGTTTGTTTGTTCGACGTTGGTTTCTTTGTTTGTGCGAGTTTGCATACACATGAAGAATTTTTGAGTTCATACCTCTTAGGAAATAAATGTACTGAACCAATCTTTTCTGCAGGAGTTGCATACAACATAAGTACTGTTCCAGGACCTGGGAAATTGTTAGTGCCTTTGAGCTGCGGACCGGAAAGCTATGTATCAAATCAATAACTATTATAAATGCGAAAGTGAGTTTGTTCGTTTGTTTATTTGCTTGTTTGTTTGTTACCTCTTGCATTTATGTGCTGTTTGTTGTTTATCTACTGAACCAATCTTTTTGAAGTTTCGCATAGCACTGTCATCCCGTGGAAAAAGCATCAGTTCCCATTTTCATCCGGGAAAAAGCACTGTTCCTGTGGGGAAATTCACGCGATGCTGAAGCCGCAGCGGGCAAAAAGCTAAATGTACTAGTTATAAATATAAAGTGAGTTTGTTACCTTTTCTGCTTTATCTACTGGAATTTGAATTTTGAAATTTTATACACAATGTTGAAAAGTACTGAGAAGCGACATAGGCATTAGAGGGGATGAAAGGGAAAAGCACTGTTACTTGGAATTCATGATGACAGCCGGTGGTAAAAGTAGCAGGGAATTCTTTGGATATATATATTCGAAATGAGAGCGATATCTCTTTCATGCTTTTTCGCAGAATGTACCTTTTTTGTATAAAAATACTTGAGACGTGATATACAGCTAGTTTTCAATGAATATCTACCGAAATAATAACAGTATCTAGATTTTTCTTCTAGTGCCTTCTCCATTACTGGAGGTTGGCCGTCAGTTTCGCAAACTCTTCTCTGTTTGCCGCTATGCGAAACAGCTTCCTCAACCCCTGGTGACTCCGGTCCACTTTCGCGTATATTCCTCAGCCATGATTTTTGCGTCTTCCAGCACGTCTTGATTGCCTTCTAATGCTTTTAAATTATATACGGACAAATCATTATAGTTTGAGTTATTCCTGTGCGAAGTTCGGGACTTGTGTTGTGGGATACTAACTCAATGATACTATATTTTATGACAAATACCTACTTACTTACATAGATAAACATCCAAGACCCAGGCCACAATCTGAAAAGATCATTTTCCATCTTGACCTGACCGGGGATCGAACTCCAGGGACCTCCGGTGTGGCAATCCGGCGTGATGACCGTTAGGCCAACAGAGGTCGTCATAAGTTGGAAGCAGCTAATATCAGTCGTGTTGTAAAACGTGTCCCCCAAATATTTAACTTTGCGCTTTTTGACGGTTTGCATCACAACAGTCTAGACATTGCAACGCGTATCTACACTTAAAAAAAAAGGTTTAACTTAACTGCTTTGGCTATTTGGGGAATAACCAAAGTTTGACAAAATACTAATAAAGTTAACTTGATTTTAACAAAAAAATAACTGTTATTAGCCAACTGGGTTTGGTTTACATATTGCAAAAAGTTATGTAGTCACTTTTTGTGTAGGTATAAGTAAGTATTTTTTTCAGTGTAGATACGGAACCCTTAAACCAGCAGCAATTTAACAAAGCACTAGGTAGTCGTAACAGGAGACACATTTATTATGTACTGTACTGTACTTACCTACTATTTCTATGTACCGACCTCGACTGCCTACTTATGAAGCCCTCCCGTCCTTAACTAGATAATTATAGTGTACAGGGAAACCATGGGGAAATCACATATTGCGACATTACAAAGTCCTATTCAAATTGTCTTGTTATTAATTTTGTCTTGTAGGATTTATGCTTCGGTTGTTTCTTTCATGTTGTAGAATTGGGCTTTTTAATAATTCCTTATATTAATAACTGAGCAATAAGTTTGAGCTCTACTTTGTCCCCCTGGGAATTTCGGGAAATCCTCTCTTAGTGCTCCCCTACACTCCCTAAGGAACCTACATGCCAAATTTCAGCTTCCTACGCCCAGTAGTTTTGGCTGTGCGTTTGAATAAAAACAATTAACTGAAAGGAAACCTTTCATTCCGGGAAAAAACACTGTTCCCGTGGGAAATTCACGCGGGCGAAGCCGCATTATCTTCAATGCATAGAGGAAGATTCACAGGAGTGCAATTGGAGCGTTTTTGTGATTTATCTAAGGCGTTTGATTGTGTTGGACCATGAGACTCTCTTGCTCAAGCTCTCTCAGTACGGTTTTGACACTAAATCAATAGAACTAATAAAATCTTATTTAAGTGATAGGCTGCAGACTGTAGACCTAAATAACGTAAAATTCTAAAGGATCAAAAGTTATGATTGGCGTACCTCTCAAGGTTCAATAATTTTAGGACCTTTCCTTTTTCATAGTCTATGTCAACGACCTGCCTTTTATGGTTGAGAAGCAGGCTGGTATAGTGTTTGTTTTGCTGATGACACGTCTTTAATTTTTAAGACGTGACCGCCATAGCGAAAATGTGGATGCTGTGAACAGCACTTTATGTCTGCCATATCAGACTGGTTTTCTGCTAATAACCTGATGCTTAATGCAAGTAAAACCCATTGCATTAAATTTACGCTTCCTAATGTTAGGCAGGCCCATGTTGATATCAATATAAATAGTAATAAGTTAGAGTTCATTAGAAAGTACCACATTTTTAGGAATAACATTAGATTCTAAATTACAATGGGGTGCTCACATTTTCTAATTTGTCTAAAAAACTGAGCTCCGCGGCTTATGCTGTAAGACGAATCAGACAACTGACGGATGTGTAGCAACTACTAGGTTGGTTTTATTTTAGTTATTTCGCATAGCCTAATGTCGTATGGCCTATTTACTTACAGAGGGAGCAGCAGCCGATATTACAAAGCAATTTTATACTTCAAAAAAGAGCGATTCGTTTTATTTACAGATTAAGAAAAAAGAGATTCACTCAGAGATTTCTTCAAAGATATAGATGTTTTGACCTTACCATCCCAATATATTTTTTTGATAACAGTATGCATGTTAGGAAAAATATTTCGTCTTTCAAAAAAGTTTGTGATGTCACAGATATATCCCTGCGAAACAAACATAACTTGTACGTTCCAGGGCACAGACTGGCTAGGGTTAGGAAATCATTTGTGGGAAACTGTATACGCCATTATAATAAAATACCAAAATCTGTCCTTGATATGCCTGACAATAAATTTAAACATTATATTAAGGAGACACTTTGTAAGAAAGCATATTATACGACGGATGAGTTATGTAAATGACAAAAATGCGTGGCCCGAGCCTGGTACAGTGACCTCCTAAGACTGTCATATTACTCTCTAGGTACTTTGTGTACTTTTACCTTTTTCAATGACATTTTATTTTATTAATTTATAATTTTTATTAATTTATAAATTTGACATTTAATATATATACTCAATGTATATTCGTCCACATATACAGTTATTTAATTGTAAGACATATGTTGTAAAGTGACGTCTTTGGAGAAAATGCAGCAGTGGAGTTTGTTGCGCCGCCTCTTTACTCCACTTGCGCTTTGGAGGCGGTGGTAAACTTAGCTTTAAGTAATTTTATGACGTCAACTAACTAAAAAATAAGAAAGTGACGATTTATAAGTGCTATTTTTAAGCCAATATAAATAAAAATATTTGACTTTGACTTTTGACTTTGCCGCGGGCAAAGAAAGCTAAGTACTTAATAAACCTGCAGTTAGTACAGCCTCCAAAGCGCAAAGTGGAGAAGAGGCGGCGCAACAAACTGCACTGCTAAAGACGTCACTTTACAACTTTATTAAAATTAAAATACGGGTCTCTATTGTTTCCCCTAATTTTTTGTAGCCTCCTAATGTAGCGTTTGGTGCACAAACAAGCATTATTATACATTATTATGAATTCTAATTTAGTTTAGCCTATTTTGAGGATTCGCCTAAGTTTTTATCGCCGTATATTTACTTTTCAAATAAGTCATTAGGCCTAATAATTGATTATTTCTAATATTCACAAATACTAATTAATATTTCCTGTACAAAGCAATTAAGCAATAAAAATTGTAACACCTAATTATTTCTGTTATAATAATTTCTGACAATTATTACAAAGTATTTAAATCTAATAGGGGGGGGGGGGGGACTAAAATTAAATATTGATGGATTTGTGTTTGATAAATGTCGAGAAGTAAAAGAAAAGATTACATTAGGCATGTGAACTAAAGCGTGGCAGCATGCAAGCAAGCATGGAGCATGCAGCATGACAAGCAAGCTATGCAGCATGCAAGCAGCGCATGCAGCATGCGTAAGCAGGCATGCAGCAAGCAAGCAAGCATGCAGCATGCAGAGTATTTTCTGGGTGGCTCCACCAGAAGACTCAGCTCCCGTCGGCCTCTTCGATTCATTCGTGCACTCGACCTCGCTACGCTCGAGAGGTCGCCGGCTCCCGCTTCGCTCGCCACCTCCCCCCTCGCTGCCAGAGTTCGGCCTCGTGCCCATCATTTCTCTCAGGACCTCCTTCGCAAGCTTCTGGTTCCGCGCGAAGGAATAACACTGCATAGTATAGGGCAAACTTGGAGCCACGTGGAGTCAGGGTGCTCTAAGTCGGATCTGTGACTTATCAAGATTTTTAGGATTTATTATTAGGTAGTGCACATTACTAGTGGTGCCCTTTGTTTCGCTTGGGTTAAATTTTTGTACCTAATATCACTTCTGCCGAACCTTTTGGCTCCTAAACTTGTTATGCAAAATTATTGTCTCGCCTAATTGATGTTTTTGCACAATAATAATTTAAAACGCTTAACAATTTATTAGATGCAATTTTAGAGTCTCTATTATTAGATGTTCTAAAATCGTTTGGCTTTTAATTTTTTACACGTAACGATATCCTCGTACAAATTTGTTTGAGACAATTATTATTTACTATCATAATCACTTCTTATAATTATAACTAATTGAATTATTATACATGTAAATTTAATTATTACTATAAGTGCACCTTCTCACCGGCATGCAGGTACTGTGACATGTCTATCACAGCAGTGCCGGTGATAAGGACAGTCCAGTCTGTCGTCAATCATTTTCAGAATGATGTTAGTAATGCACTACTAATAATAATAATTTCTAAAAATCTTCATTAGTCACAGATCCGAACTTAGACACCCCGACTCCACGTGGCTCCAAGTTTGCCCTATACTAGAGTGTTATTCCTTCGCGCGGAACCAGAAGCTCGCGAAGGAGGTCCTGAGAGAAATTAAGGCACGAGGCCGAAGCGCAGCGAGGGGAGGGAGGTGGCGAGCGAAGCGGGCCGGCGACCTCTCCGAGCGTAGCGAGGTCGAGTGCACGGAATCGAGAATCGAAGAGGCCGAGCGAAAGCGAGTCTTCTGGTGGAGCCACCCAGAGATACTTGCATGCTGCATGCTTGCTTGCTTGCTGCAGGCTTCAGCGCTGCATGCTGCATGCTGTATAAGCTTGCTTGCATGCTGCATGCTTGCTTGCATGCTGCATGCTGTATGCTTGCTTGCATGCTGCATGCTTGTAGTGATAACTACAGAATTATTTTTGAACTTCTAACTGGTCTACCTTGCATGTCCACATTTTAGGTGAAATAGTTGATATATTGGGATATTATTCCTGTGGCGTATTACCTGCATGATACGCTCTCGACGCACCACAATAGCACTTGAGCATTCAAATCCATTAGTTTCCAGACAAATTGAATGGGAAAGTGACACACCGGTACACAAACTTCATATGTTTGTTTTTACAATACTTATTAAGAAAACAGGGAGACCCGCACATCAAAACGTTCTTTGAGTCACGCCAGAAACCATTGGTAGCAATAACTCGACGCGATTTTTGTGTACTTACGGAATTATATCGAAAACTAAACATTCATAACAAAACATTCCATGATTAAATTAGATTGTCAACAAGGTCTGCAGAGTTGGACGTCTGACATTGACAGCTGGTGACACACGTTCCGTCTTAGGTCCTAACAAACCTTTCTTATCATAAACAAATAAGAAGTCATGGTAGGATTGTTGTAAAATTTTTAATTATTCTCCTTTTTAATATCGTCGACTTAGATTATTATAATATTCAACGAATAAATACCTTATTTAAACATTAGTTCTTTTAAAGAATATTTAAAAGTTGGTTTGATGTGCGTTCGAATTAAGCGAAACGGAGCGCGACAAAATGGAATGTCAAAATCGGAAGTCGAGTCGATGCTCTCTCTTCCTGGATAGGCGCCACGACTAACATGGCTTAGAGCAAAATCATTAGAATTTTTTGGGGTTTTTTCACTTTCGCCATGCTTCCTCGGCACCTCGATATCATGGGACTATAGATTTAACCTTTAGTTTTTAAATCCACGATACGCGCAAGGACACAGGGGATCTATTCGCCGCCGCGAAGTTGTCGGGAACATGAGCTGTTGAGGTCCACGTGCCCGCCCGGCCATATGAATTGACGCTTTACCTGGAGTGTCCCCCATCGCCAGAGGGTGCGGTTTTCCCGGACCGTGTGGACCGCATGCCACGGCGCAGGCCCCGTCGTCGGCGACTGCCCCAAGGTATGCAACACACGGATCCTAACCTTACTTCCAAAGGCCGCATCGCCGCCTCCCGATCCGATGTCCCTGTAGTGGCTCGGAGCAAATCCCTTGGAAGGTCCAGCCAGCGTCTACTATCTCGGCATACAACGGAGCGTTGCAGTGAGCGCCGCGCCGCTTTGATGACGCGGCCAGCACCGAGTGCTCGGAACCCAACGGATCAGTAACGGTGAACGGGACAACGTTCTAAGTGCGCACAGACGTTTGTGTACCGGACCTGGCCAGGTACCCTATATTTGGTTTATGTTAATTTTAATTTTCTATCACGGCAAAGACTTATCAGATTTTGGTATTAATATAACTGCCCGCCTTCGGCGGCTATTGTGCCTATGGAATAAAATGCTATATTCTATCCCAACCATATTGTATTAATGATATCACCCTGCTCATGACTCCCAGGACCTAAGGCTTTACTAGACAAGAGGTCCCTTGTACTTCAAAAGTACGAGGCTCTATCCTGAGCACTACATCCGGCTCTCTCTAAAGTAATTGTTCGTGTATAATCGCACTGCGCAGGGATATTGCCCGTCTTCGCTTCAAATAGTTGGGGACCCCTGCGCACACCGCCCAACATACACTTTTTATTTTTTTATTTTTTATACACGACAATGGCGCCCGAACTACTATATTTTTGAGCCTTTGAGTCCTGTGAGAGTGGCAGTTTTTTCTAAAAAATAGTTTTTAAATTTTTTAAACTCGCTCACTTGTTATTTTGAAATTTTGGTGATATCATTGACTGTAAAGTTATTATACTTAGTGTATGTTAGGTTTATATGCGACAGGGTTGTAAGCATACATTTAATACAATTCATAGTAATTATTATAATATTACTAAATAATATTATAATTAATAATATAATAATTAATATTTTATTTGGGCTTCGCTATGAATAAAAAGCATAGCGCTCAGCCATAATTCCTATTTAATCTCAATTTGAGAGCTAATTTATATTTATTGACAGGGAGTAACCTGTATCTATTTAGAAATTTATCAATTATTATAACCTATTACATACCCTGACACATATAACCTCACATTTTTGTCAACATGTCGGACGGCGAAAGGGAAGAGCAATATCACGAAGTAAGTGGGGAGGCAAACAAACCACCTACCACTACTACTTCCTCATTTGTTAATACACGACCACGGGGAGGTGCAATTGACACCCACCCACCCGGCCCTTCCACACTTAAAGCGTTACAACCCACATTGTCTCAACTAGGAGCTCCCGGTTTAGTACGTCAAGCCAACTCAATGGGTAGGACTACCTATGTTACGGAGACTAGGGAAGATGACGAACGCGTTATTCACATATTAAAGGAGGACCATTTGAGGTCGTGGAATTTAAAATTTTCTGGTGACTCAGACGTCACAGATTTTTTCTTAGAATTGATGATTTTAGGCGTAGTCGAAACACTTCAGAACATAAAGTACTGAAATGTTTTTTTGATTTATTTAGTGGTAGCTATCTTTGAATAGCATTATTAATGTTGCCACCGGGCACACACCATTTTTGTTAGCTAAAGGTCGGGAGATAATGACGGATGGCATGTTGCCGAAAAGAGGCGGCATTCCAAATTCGTTAATACCTTCAAATGACCAGTCGTTCAGCTCATTTCTTCTCCGCTAAACCCCAGCACCGCGCTTTGTGAAATGTAAAGTTGTCAGGAAGCATTCGGATGTTGTTGCGACCTTCAGGAGATAGAAACCGGTAAAGTTGGAAAATATCATGTCAAGGACATAATAAAAGTCTCACAAGGTGTGTCCCCTAGCTAGCAACTTTCTTATCTTGAACTTTGTTATTTTGGATTGGTATAACCAATTAGAGGCCTCAATTTTCACATATGACATGACTCACATGTGAAATTTTTTTGTCAAGCGTTTTCATGAAAACCAATTTCTTTTGTAACTACACACTCTAGGCGCCAGAGTAAACATAAGGATATGGATTAATACTCCTTAATTTTTGAGAAAAAAAGGAAAATAAGTTTTTTTCCTTGTACAATGTCAACCCAACGGCTATACATTTTAAATGTCAATTTATGTGAGAGCTCTCCATTAGTTTAAAAGACTTTATTAGGTTTACAATTTAATTACTAACTAGTAAATTATGTAGGAATGCTAGATTACTATACTTTAATTAAATTTCAAATAGTTTTTCTTATTATACATAAGCAAGAACTATATTACTTTAGATAATTCATTATTATTAGTATGCTACTTGCGATTATCTCATTAGAAATCAAAGTACCTATGATTTTTTAATGCAGGGGAATTGCAGCGGTCTGGCCAGACGCTGTATTCCTGACTTACTCAACATAAATTGAGTTAGTTTTAGAACTCTAGAACATACATTTTAGTTTAATATATGAAATAGCATGAGTTAGTTTCATATATAGCTGATAGTTTTATATTTAAAAATATATTGCCGTAGGATAGGTGAATGTTTTCTCCGGTTACCCCGGCTGTTTTCGGCTAAAGGTACGAGCTTAACCTCTTTGCCGAAAAGGGGGTATTGTAGTGATAACTACGGAATTATTTTGAACTTCTAACTAATTCTACCTTGCGTGTCACATTTTAGGTGAAATAGTTGATATATTGGGATATTATTCCTGTGGCGTATTACCTGCATGATACGCTCTCGACGCCTCTAATAGCAGGCATTCAAATCCATTGGTCTCCAGACAAATTGAATGGGAAAGTGACACACCGGTACACAAACTTCATATGTTGTTTTTTTACAATACTTATTAAGAAAACAGGGAGACCCGCACATCAAAACGTTCTTTGAGTCACGCCGAAACCATTGGTAGCAATAACTTTGACGCGATTTTGTGTACTTACGGAATTATATCGAAAACTAAACATTCATAACAAAACATTCCATGATTAAATTAGATTGTCCAACAAGGTCTGGCAGAGTTGGACGTCTGACATTGACAGCTGGTGACACACGTTCCGTCTTGGGTCCTAACAAACCTTTCTTTATCATACAACAAATACAAAGAGTCATGGTAGGATTGTTGTAAAATTTTAATTATTCTCCTTTAATATCGTCGACTTAGATTATTATAATATTCAACGAATAAATACCTTATTTAAACATTAGTTCTTTTAAAGAATATTTAAAAGTTGGTTTGATGTGCGTTCGAATTAAGCGAAACGGAGCGCGAGCAAAAATGGAATGTCAAATCGAGTCGAGTCGGATGCTCTCTTCTCCTGTGATAGGCGCCACGACTAACATGGCAGAGCAAAATCATTAAATTTTCGGGGTTTTTTCACTTTCGCCGCCCTCGGCACCTGCCGTCATGGGACTATAGTTTTAACCTTTAGTTTTTAAATCCACGATACGCGTAAGGACACAGGGGATATTCGCCGCCACGAAGTTGTCGGGGACATGAGCTGTTGAGGTCCACGTGCCCGCCCGCCGCATCGCCGCCTCCGATCCGATGTCCCTGTAGTGGCTCGGAGCAAACCCTGGAAGGTCCAGCCAGCGTCTACTATCTCTCGCATACAACGGAGCGTTGCAGGAGCGCCGCGCCGCTTTGATGACGCGACCAGCACCAGTGCTCGAACCCAACGGATCATAACGGTGAACGGGACAACGTTCTAAGTGCGCACAGACGTTTGTGTACGGACCTGGCCAGGTACCCTATATTTGGTTTATGTTAATTTTAATTTTCTATCACGGCTAAGACTTATCAGATTTTGAGTATTAATATAACTGCTCGCCTTCAGCGGCTATTGTGACCTATGGAATAAAATGCTATATTCTATCCCAACCATATTGTATTAATGATATCACCCTGCTCATGACTCCCAGGACCTAAGGCTTACTAGACAAGAGGTCCTTGTACTTCAAAAGTACGAGGCTCTTCATCCTGAGCACTACATCCGGCTCTCTCTAAAGTAATTGTTCGTGTATAATCGCACTGCGCAGGGATATTGCCCTGGTCTTCGCTTCAAATAGTTGGGGACCCCTGCGCACACCGCATCAACATACACTATTTTTATTTTTTTTTTTTTTATTTTTTTATACACGACATGCTGTATGCTTGCTTGCATGCTGCATGTAATATAACTTTTCTTTTTACTTCTCGACATTTTTCAAACACAAAACCATCAATGTTTAATTTTAGTCACCCTATTAGATTTAAATACTTTGTAATAATTATCAGACATTATTACAACAGAAATAATTAGGTGTTACACTTTTGTGCTTTATTGCTTTATACGAAATATTAATTAGTTTTTTGTGAATATTAGAAATTATCAATTATTAGGCCTCATTGACTTATTTGAGAAGTAAATATACGGCGCTATAAAAACTTAGGGTAATCAAAAATAGCGCTCAACTAGAATTAGAATTCATGAAAATGTACGAAAAAATGTTGTGCTAAAAGTTTGTGCACCAAACTACACATTAGGAATACAAAAAGAATAGGGGAAACAATAGAGACCCGCATTACTTTTAACTGGTCATTCTGAAAACATTGATTGACGACAGACTGGACTGTTTCTTATCTCCGGCACTGTTGTGATAGACATGTCACAGTACCCATGCCGGTGAGAAATAGCTAATACTAGTAATAATTAAATTTACTAATATTCAATTAGTTATAATTATAAGAAGTGATTATTACAGTAAGTAATAATTGTCTCAAACAAATTTATACGAGGATATCGTTACGTGTAAAAAATTAAAAAGCCAAACTGATTTTAGAACATCTAATAATAGAGACTCAAAAATTGCACTCTAATAATTATTAAGAGCTAAATTATTATTGTGCAAAAACATCAATTAGGAAGGGAGACAATAATTGTGCATAACATGTTTAGGCCAATAAGGTTCGGCGAAGTGAAATTAGAGACAAAAATTTTAAGCGAAACAAAGGGCACCCTTAAAATACATTTTATTTCAGATCAAGATCCATAGCACATTGAAATAATACATTAAATTATATTAAATAATTATATAAGTAAATTGATTTATGTGATCCTTAGCACATTAAGGAATAATCTAAACTCCATTTATTACTTACCAGTCCTATCATGTAAACATATCTTCACAGTACTTTTTGTTGAATTTTGTTGAAAATAAATCAAATATTAGTTCAAACTTAAACATCTCTAAAGTAAAACATTTATTAACCACGAAAGTAATTTCCTAAAAAGTCTATTTTAATTTATATTGTTGTAAAATCATAAAAAGACATGGTAAGATTGTTTAAATGATAGGACGGGTAAGAATAAATGGAGTTTACGTGGAAACTGTATGAACTATGTAAGTATGTATATTTTATCCTTTCCTCATAAAAAAAACAGGTCCATATCAGCACCACCGGCAGTCTATAACAAAACCTCCGATCCAAAAATCACTCGGAACAAAATAGACGACTTTTGATTGATGTCCAGGTCGGACATCGAATCCCCTACCCCGAGGTGTATACCTCGATAATCACTACTTCGCTTTCTTTGATTGATTTAGTACCCTCACGACTCTTTAAATTATTAGGGCCGTATCAGACATGATCTGTGGTGGTAGCCATCTTTGTTTCTGATTTTTATTTCAATACCACCAAAATATATTTATAAACATTAGGTAGGAATGTCATATTGCTCGTATTTTTAAAAATCCGTAAGGCTATGCTCTAAAATACGTAAAAGTCCGTAGATTGCCTAATTTGCCTATATATTACTACGGCAATTTGTAAAGGCAATCTACGGATTTTCAAGCAAAGCCTTCTGGCAACACTGCTCTATATTTTACACGGCTATGTCTGTATTTCTCCTTAGGTCTCGATCACTCGGCTCAAAGCCGAGTTTTATGCAGATCTCTCGTCCTGCAACCCTGAAGAAGAGGGAGACTCCGGCCATCCTTTTTTTCAAAAGAGACTGTATCCTACTAATTTTTTCCATTTTATGGTGGTGTATTGCCGCTAATCGCTAATATCTTACTAATTTTGCGAAAGTTTGGATGTGAGTTTGTGAGTTGGTGAGGATGTTTGTTACTCAATCACGCAAAATCTACTGGACGGATTTCGATGAATTTTGGTTACGGGTAGAAAAATACCAGAAATAGCTCATAGGGTCCGGAAATAACTTTTTATCCCGAAATTCCCACGGGAGCGAAGCTCCGGGACGCGGCTTACTTACTACTGCAGCCAGTGGCGGCGCTAGACCACACTTGGACGTCGGCGACATTAGGTACGCGAGGCCTTTTTTATTTCACAGTCAAAAAGAAAACGTCAGATTACATGAACTGAATTATAGTGAAACTAATGTATGAGTAAACGAGTTTTATTGCTAATCAAATGATGACAAAAATTACACAAATAGAAATTAAAATAGACGAACTTTTCGGCTTTTGGCCTCACTGAACTGATTCCCCGTCCCGAGACTCGCGCGCGAAATAACTTTCATAGTGTTGCCAGATGACTCTAGATAATACCCCTAAAGTACTACTCACACACTTCACTCACGCAAGTGTATGAAAATAAATAAGAAAAAATAAATAAATTTTAAATAATTTGTAAAACTTTTGCGAGGCCCCCTCAGGTGCGAGGCCGTCGGCGGTCGCCGACGTCGCCGACGCCTAGCGCCGCCACTGACTGCAGCGCAGCGACCCAAAGTGGATCTTGGCTTCCGATACGAGATGACGCCATTTTTGCCGGGACGCGGCTGGTATATAATAATTCTGAAGAGATCTTTGTTGGTTTTTTGAAAGCTTCTCTAGAACTGATATCGACATTCATGGGAAAGGCAATATTCCAGAAACCCTAAATTGCCACAGGAGTAAAGCCCCGTGGCCAGCTAGTTGTTTATAAATGCGAGTCTTATCTTGCTCGTCTGCACTTGTAACTTCAGGGTTCAGTTAAAAGAAACAATAACATTTTCAATGAAACTAAAACTAAATGACATTTTGTACTTAGGTATAGTTTTAATTTATTAGGAGTTATTTTTCTTTTTTAGTTAGGTACTTTTAGTTTATTTTTTAGTTAGTTAAAAGTAGGTACATTACAATATTGATAGGTAGTGTGTTATAGCCCTTATTTTATCTCGAATTTGTGTTAAAAGAATGTTAAAATTGCTAACAAAAATGTTCGTTTGATTGATCGAAGGTATCCCATTTTATTGTACTTTGTTTTAAAGTTTTGTTCGTATCAAACCCTTAGCCATTTTATAAGTGGAAAATAAAACTGGACCATTTTGAAAATATTTTTGGCTTAATTTTGATTGATTGAGAGTGTTTAAAATGTACGGTAATTGTTGTATAAGTTATGTATCAAATAAATTGTTTAAGTATATAGAAGTACCTACTTATTTTACCCATATATCCAATATGTAAAAGTTATCACATAATAGAGCTGGATTCACAAATTTAAAGAAAATGATCATTGGTACTACCGAAGTAGGTACCATTTCATTTTTCACGAAGTCCATCATGCATCAAAGACATTTTTTTTTGAAAATTCTTATTCTTTCCAAGAATTTCAAAAACAAATTTATTTTGTGAGTGTCTTATTAGTAGTAGCGTGAAAATGTATTTGAAATTAAGTAGACTTCTAATGTTAATAACATAACAGAGTGTCCGACAGTCATGATCACTCTCACGAGCGAAGCCGCGGGTACAAACTTCTCAATTTATACCGACCATTTGTCTTCCCCCTCCTCCTCCCTCTGACAAGTACAAGTCACGAACATATAAAGGTATATACTTAGCACATGGCATAGCCTTTGATTTGTATTCTTTTATTCCATTGTCTCAAGTGTTGGGAAAATATCGATAGTTTTAATCGATTGTACATAGGCACTTCGACCTTCAAGACACCCAAATTTATAGCATTTATAGCAAACTAGCGACGCCTCGAGGCCCCACTCCTTTGGTAATTTCGGGATAAAATGAATTGCAGGTTTCATTCTACCATTGTACCAAATTTCATCGGAGTGGTTTTGGCGTGAAATAGTGACAAACTTCAAAACAAACATCCATTCTCACAAACTTCAACGATTATATTTGTAGAACTTTTATATTATTAAACTCGTATAATTTTAACTGCATGGTGATGAAATAAATTTGGCAGTAGTTACGTAGTCAAGGCAAAAAATATTTTCAGTGAGTTTGGCAGGGTCTTTCGCCGCTAACCTTACTTGAGTAGGGAGTTATGTTCGGATGATCGGCAATGAGAATACAGATATTAAAACACTTCCTACTTTGAAACGATATTTATAGATCGATAAATCCAGATTATTTATTACATATCTACATCACTGTTATCGACAGCGCAGGCGCACGATACAAGCACATGTCGGCGCGGACCAATCGCGAAAGGGCGCGCCGGAGGGACGTCACGATTCGAAGCGTTCCATATTTGAAAATATAACTAATGCTTTTGTTCGTTTTTCGTATGAAGGATTGGGGAATTATCGATAATAAATAAGAATTTTTGACGTCACTACCGCTCCTAAATAAAGGCGAAAGTCATTCAAAAACTAATAAATACCACCTGCTTTCTTCATACCTATCGTAAAATCAGATTCGGAGAAAATGCGAAATGCTTTTAAAATGCTGCAGCAGAAATACTTAAGTAAAAGCTGTTACTTTAATTAGGCACAATAATTATTTAAATAGTATCTACCTAATTACTGACGATTGACATATGCTTTTAAGGGGACTGAAAGTAAAAGTTTTAGGTTTACCCACAAATCTAAATTTCTTAATACCTATAGGATATGAAATTTCATTCACTTACCTAAATTTAATTTACTTTGAAACAAGTAATTTTGACAACAAACAGACAGATATAAAAATTGGCTTATCCCTATAAGGATTACACATTTTTTTCTTATATATCTCCAATGTACTGTACAGACATCTACATAGATCAGTTACAGGTAAATTATATGTAGATATGTATCTATTACTAGAACAAAACATTTTTTTTATTTAGGTGTAATATCATGTCCATTTTAATTATCAGATTTCACTGAATACAAAAAAGCTCGACTTTCACGACACGAAAGCTAATCCAACTTTAATTGTAAGTTGCGTCGCTAAGCTTTTAGTGTAATTAATTATATAATTATAATTACAGCCTACCAGTTGCTACTATCAAAACTGTTATGTGCCTCCGAGCATTCATTTAATCTAAAAACTTATGGCACGCCCTGTCGTCATTTGTACTGTATGGAAAGAATCTGAACCACAGATTTTGATATACTCTAGATGCCGCAAGCAGTATGTCCAAGCGTGGTGCCCTCCGTATGTCCAATGGACAAACAATCACGCGTTTGCTACTCAATTAGCCTTCATTCACGTTTATGTTGCGCCCATCACTAAAATGACTGGCGTGACGTCATCGTAGGTAGAAAATAATGGGCCCTCGGTTTTCATACTACCGAACAAACTTGCGGTATCTAGCCTAATCTAAATCTGTTATCTAAAGAAAGCCTAATCAACATTTTTTTTAAACGCGATGCTGCGAGGAATTTACAAATACCTGACACCAAGATGAATTTGATTAAGAAAATAGATAGATAGATAGATCAACACTTTATTGTACCATTTACAGAAAAGAACATAAAACGTAGTAACAAAAGTAAATACATAAATAAATGACTGCAAAGGCGGGCGATCGAAAATGCAATTTCTTCCAGCCAACCTTTGGGTGGAAGGAAATATACGTGAAAAAATGTAGGGCGCAGTAAACATTATTAAATATAAATTAAAAATAAAATAAACATTGATGAAATAAATATACACACTTATTCGGACACAACCACGATAAGGAGAATATGCTCGGAATAAATAAAATTAAAGATTCAGATAGTGAGACTTTACCTGCTCTCTGAAGGATGACAAAGTTTGGGCCTTGCGGATATCAGCTGGCAATGCATTCCACAAACGAGCAGCCTGTACAGTAAAGGAGTGGGAGTAGAAAATACCCTGAAATGTATACCCTGTATTGTTGTGGCTACAAATAACGTTATTTATCTATTTATCGATATATTTATTATATTTATTTATTTCCAAACTTATTCTATTTTTACAGCTTTAGCCAATGCAATAGAAAAACACATATGTAGGTATATCAATTATTTACAACATAACTTATTACATAAATAGCAACCTTTGTAAATTCACACTTAATACACTGGAAGATATCTATCCTATCCGCGATCATATGTCATATCGGTATATATCTATCTATATATACTTATCTATCTATCTAAATGTACAATCTGCTGCAGGGAAACGTGATCACCCCTTGAGATGGGATTCAGTCAGGTTCTCTGCGACTGTACTTATGCCTGAAATCGATATTTTCATAAAACCTTAGCCTAGCCCAATAATTTTTTGATCTGAATACTGGATAACCTTTCTATTCCTTAGTACGGTCTGCACCTAGCTTGATTTTCTATTTGACGGCGATAGAGGCTAATTACTATGAATTTGAGTAGATACATGCGCTATTGACTGTACAAAGATTTTTTAAAATAAAATAGTAGGCAAGCGGGTTGCCTGATGGTAAGCAATCACCGCAGTCCATAGACACCAACGACCCTAAGAAGGTCACTGATGCGTTGCCGACTTTTTGAGAAAGCGATAGGCTCTTTTCTTGAAGGCTCCAATCGAACCTATTCGGGAACACCGCTGAGGGAAGATTATTCCACAATTTAGTACAGCGCAGTAAAAAGCTGCCCGAAAAACGAGCGGTGGTTGAACACCAACATCAAGGTGGTGGGGGTGGTACTTTGGACTGACAAAAAGAATCTTACAAGGCATTAGTAGGTAAGTAAAAAAACTTTATTGCATCAAAAAAAGGAAAGGATACATTGAAACTTTAGAAACATTAGATACTTTGAAATCAAAATCATCATGGTATCCTAAAACAATAAATCAGTTGGAATGATTTACGCGAAAGGCTAGCAGTCTTGATGCCATAATCATCGCTCGGAGGCTCGAATTAGACGCAATTATCATTTCTTTTAGATACCCTAATCTTGGAAATTGAGGATTTGTTTGGGTGTTCAGAGTTTGGGATACAGAGCATTAAAACGCGATGTTATTTAAAAAAAGTCATTATTGCAGCTATGTTTAACAATATGTCTTATATTTACAAACGAAAGCATAGGCATAGGATTGCCTCAGCTTGTGTTAGCATCAACTATGAATTAGGGATAACGCTTCTACTTCTTATCGAGTGTGTTAGTAATAACACTGGTGTCAGATTTTATTCAAGTCGCCTAAAGGCATCTGGCATGACTTTTCCGACTACCGCAATCTAGTGGCTGTAGCCGTACACACACTAGTAAACTAAACAGTCAGCCAATGTGCAGGTTTCCTCACGATGTTTTCCTTTACCGGAAGCAGGTGGTGGTGGTTATTATAACGCTGATTTTCAGGAAGACATTCCGTAACTGGCGAACGTGTATGGGCAGAGTGATTAGTGTGAAGCAACCTAGGAAAGGGATACCTATCTCTATCAGTAAGGATCCTAAGTGGAGATCTAACTATAGCCACAAAAATGTGTTTACTCTACAGCCTATCTCCGAAACTGTTCATACTTATTTAAAAAAAAAAACGATTTATCGATGAGTTAGAATGGCGTCAAGTACCGTGGGTTGGGATCAGAACTTTGATTTAGGTATCAATCCAATTAGAACTATCTTTACGGTGGTTATTAAAACAAGTCATAAGTAAGATTTTTGCCAACTCAGTTGTGGAAATATACCGAATTTTGATGATGAAAATTACACCTCGATCGTTAGTTTCTCACATTCATCTTCCTTATCAGAACTGGTCCAGAATTTAGGCTCATACGTCATGGGATAAACGCTGCTTTCATTCGCGTTAGCCCTTGATTCAGAATCGAGTGTTTCTGCGGTTGGTACTGTGACTGTAGTTTAATGAAAATCGGGACTTTTCAAATCTTATTATAGGTGAATTAATTGAATTCGCCCGCGTGAATTTCCCACGGGAATTGTGCTTTTTCCCGGGATGAAAGGTACCCTATGTCCTATGACATTGTCCTATATGATTGAGTGTGAGTGAGTCAGCTACAGGAGTTCAGAGTAACAAAACATCGCGAGACCAAGTTATAAATATGTATAAAAGACGCAAATTTCAATAATTAACACATGTATATGAGAAGTTAGGTAAAGTAAAATCATGAAGTAGGTAATTGGGACTCGTTTTTTGGACAATGGCATAATAACTATAATAATTATAAATGCGAAAGTGAGTTTGTTTGTTTATTTGTTTGTTACCTCTTCACGCTTTATCTACTGAGCCAATCTTCCTGAAATTTTGTATACACTTAGTTAGAAGTACAGAAAAGGACAAGGGTACCTTTCATCCCGGAATAAAGCACTGAACTCGGGAAAAAGCACTGTTCCCGTGGGATAATATTGTTTTAATTTAAATTATCGTACGTCTCTTACCCAGACTGGTCACAGTCACAGTGACACACTTATGTATTGTTTTTTATTAACTTTTATACCTGTGTACCTCAGTGTCCGATGATGTGGGCACTGACGGAGAGGACCTAGTCCAAATTAGCTATTAAGTACTAACATAGTTTTAAATTTTTACTAATATTTGGTCTTAGTTGCCTTAAATAAATGCATTTTATTTTAGTTTTCAATTTTTTTTAATAAAGTTATTTTGAATTTGATATTTTTGAATTTTTGATATCCACGCAGGCGAAGTCGCGGGCTAAAGCTAGTAAATAAATACATAGGGATTTACACGATCGGAGCCCACATTACAATAGCCACATGGACACCCTACGTCCACCCTCGGCGTGAGAACCTGCGAGCCTCTGTAATCAGCCAATGCTACAATTACAGACAGACCGACAGTGCATTATACCTATGCTGTATTAGTGAATAATTAAACTGCCGTCCGATTGGACGGAACCGATTCTCTATGTAATATAAAAAATAACTAAAATGGCGCAGTGATTCAAAAATTTTTGTACTTTTTTGATTTGAAAATCGGACATTAAAAAAATATGTCATTGCATGTATTTTTTCTTATGATTCTTGTCATGTGATTGAAGTTTTTTTTAAGATATGAATCAGTAAAAAAAAGTGGTGTAAAATCCTTACAAAAAAAAAATACTTGGTCAAGTGCGTGTCGGTATCGGTACGCAATACCTGTAGTTCCGAAATGCCTACCCTGTACAATATGCGGACACATAAACTCATATTTTAAACCCAGTTTTACATAACTAACGACTATAACCTAAGTAGGTAAATAGAATTTCATAATAAATGAAAATTATTCCTACGTGTGTATGTACATGTAATTAATTATGTAACAAGAAAATTAAAAAGTTAAAAACTTAGTAACTATTTTTTTTAATTCGATCTAAATAAGGTCACTTTTAGCAAATGACTGCCAATTCAGGCTTGACTGAATTTTGTATTCTTCTGTCATTATCTGGAAATATGAAGGAAATTGCTAGGTTGGCCAAAGTTTGCGCGTGCATCGGCGATGAGGTAATTATAAAGTGCATAGAATGGAAAAGCGTTCAATAAAAAAGGTAGAAATTACAGAAATAACAACTTTATGACAGCGGCTTTGATCTGTTTTCTTCAAATATAAAAAAAATTAAGACCTTATACAATACCTTATTACAAGCATAGGCCTGGGGTTACTTTGAGAATTTACGGGCAATCCTCTCTTAGTGCTCCCCTACACTCCCTAAGGAACCTACATGCCAAATTTCAGCTTTCTACGCCCAGTAGTTTTTAATGGTACTGGTCTTATAAAGTTCTTCCGTTACTTACTGAGTGAGTATTTTAGTTATAGTTACTTAAACTAGCTGCGTTCTGGGGCTTTGCTCCCGTTTGAATTTCCGGATAAAAAGTACTCTATGTGCTATTCCCTGTATTTTTCAATTTCATCGAAATCTGTCCAGTAGATTTTCCGTGATTGAGTAACAAACATCCTCACAAATTTACAAACTCACACCCAAACTTTCGCATTTATAATATTGTAGGATTTATTGTTGTTAATGTTTGTGACGAATGAAGACTGAACCAAAATAAAATATTAATGTTATGGAAGCAAAACTTAGTATTCACCATTCACAACCTATTACAGATATTATGTTACGGCAATTGATAGAATACCCAAGGAAATAAAAGAAATGCCTAATTAATTATTAATTAAACGATTGAGAGAGCTTCTAGAAATTTGAGATTGCTGCTAGAACATTGTTACTACGAGTATGATCTGAAAAATATCTTTAGTTGCTTGATCATGTCTATTTGTTAACGACTATCCTATGTATTAAAACTATTATTTTATTGTTATTATGACAATATTATTGCGTGTCAGGTGACTGATGTGTGAACATTCCCTGAATATTACCACCATTGTATGTACCACATTATCCTAACTAATTGCGGAAAAAAAAATTATGAATGCGAAAGTGAGTTTGTTTATTTCTTTGTTACCTCTTCACGCTTTATCTACTGAGCCAATCTTACTGAAATTTCTCATAAACATAATTGAGAAAGACATAAGGTACCTTTCATCCAGAGAAACAGCATTGTTCCCGTGGGAATTTCACGAGGGCGAAGCCGCGGGCAAAAGCTAGTAGGCAAGCAATAAATTCCATTTCATTTCATGTATTTAGCATCTTTATTTTCTTATCATCATCAGCATCCATACTAATATTATAAATGCGAATGTTTGGATGTGAGTTTGTGAGTTTGTGAATTTGTGAGTTTGTGAGTTTGTGAGGATGTTTGTTACTCAATCACGAAAAATCTACTGGACGGATTTCGATGAAATTTGGTACAGAGGTAGATAATGACCTGGAATAGCACATAGGCTACTTTTTATCCCGGGAAAAAGCACTGTTCCCGTGGGAAATTCACGCGGGCGAAGCCGCGGGCAAAAGCTAGTATATTTATATGTTATGGTCCAGTTTCCGTTCGTTCCTCTTACGACAGTTCCGTTCCAGTGTGATCGAATCAGAAATGAGGAGATCCGTAGGAGAACTAAAGTAACCGACATAGCCCGCAGAATCGCCATACTTAAGTGGCAGTGTGCGGGGCACATAGCTCGTAGAACAGATAGCCGTTGGGGCAGAAAAGTTCTCGAGTGGCGACCACGAATCGGAAAACGTAGTGTTGGCAGGCCGACTCGGTGGACCGACGACCTGGTAAAGGTCGCGGGACGCGCATGGATGCAGGCAGCGCAGGACCGGTCGTTGTGGAAATACTTGGGGGAGGCCTTTGTCCAGCAGTGGACGTCTTTTGGCTGAAAGATGGTAAAGTTTCCAAGCCATCATCATCATCATCGGCCCTTTTATATCTATTTGGGGATGTAGGCCTCCTCCATTCGACTCCAACGTTGGCGGTCTCGTGCCTTAGCCATCCAGTCTGGGCCCGTGTGTCGCTGGATGTCATCGACCCGTATTGTCGGTGGCTTTCCTGGTGCTCTAGTGTGGGCTCGCGGTCTCCATTCTAGAAGCCGCATGGGAAGCATATCTATTAATAAATAAAGAAATATATACGGACAAATCACACAGATTAATTGGTTAACATTGTAGAACAAAACTATCAAATTCAAACTTTTATAAAAAATTAAACCGTGAAAAATGTGACGTGAAAAATGCCTGCACTTTTACTTTTCAAATTATATATTACTAGCTTTCGCCCGCGTAAATTTCCCACGGGAAGAGTGCTTTTTCCCGGTATGAAAGGTACCCTATGTCCTTCTCCGTACTTCCAGCTATGTGTATGCGAAATTTCAGGAAGATTGGTTCAGTAGATAAAGCGTGAAGAGGTAACAAACAAACAAACCAACATACAAACAAAATCACTTTCGCATTTATAATATTAGTTAGGATGACAAATCTCTTTTATGTATTCCGTATACATTAGGTACCTACTTCTATCGAAATATTTTTAATGTAATAATAAATAAATCATAATTGAATACATTTATTTAAAAAAAACGATTACCGGAAAATAGGACGCTTGTGTTTACGCTATTCGACACAAGATGGCAGTAAAAGTTAAGGCGAAAATTTAAACTTTTATTGTGGTGTCAATTTATAAATGGTTATCATTACATAGGCATAGTATGATTTTCCAATAAAGATATACTAAGCTGTTACACAATATCCATTAATAAGTATAGGTCCAGAGTAGCTTTCTATGGGAAGATGCTCAAAAAAGATACCTATGTATGTATGTTCATCGGGGATTTTGCAATTTTTTGAGTTTTAGTTTACACGACTGTCAAACAGGAGTATAATGTTTACAGAACTTTATATTAGTACCTACCTAAGTGAATGAATTTTTCCCAAGATAACCTAAAGAAAAATTCATGAGATCGCAAACATTTTTCAAATAAAGTCTTATGAAGTATGGAAATATTACCTAGGTTGGTACGTTGTTAGCTATGACCTACACTTACCGCTATCATATTAAATTGTGTTGTTCTACCAATTTGCCCTTGTTTCTATGCGTGCCATGCGATTTATATACCTAGTAAAGAAAATAAACTGGTTATCTGTAGAAATCTTGTAATTTATATATTACCTGTTGTCAGAATTACGAAAATATTTTTTTTTGTATATCCGAATACATTTTTTAAATATTTTTAACGAACAATTTGTGAATGCTATCGAATTGGGAGTATTTTTTTGTCCTATGTGCCAGCTACACAAAGTTACACTAAAGTTACAGCAAATAAACTGGTTAACATCAATATAATATGGATGGTTACTTTCGTCTGCTGTCTGAATTATGAACATTTTTTGAATTGAATTTTTAAAATAAAGAACGACACGCCACGCGTATGACAACTTGTGACAGCTGAGGTTTTTTTTATTTTTTTAAAATTTTAAATACGCCTCTTCGAATGGTGAATATTTCTTTTTCTGCTTGTCCTAGCCAAGTTACCCTTGTCTTATGTGCCAGCTACATAAAATAAGCAAATAAACTGGTTATCTTCGGTATCGTAATGGCGGTTGTTACACGCGAGGCGGTCACGCGACGCCACCGGCTTTCTGAACGCACGATTTTAAACGAATTCGAATGCTACGTTCCTAAGTTGTTTTTTTTTTAATTTGAATAATAGAAACAATGAAATATTTAAATTTCTAAACAGTCTAATTTACTTGATTCTGCGAAATAAGTTTATTTCTAATCTGTAGTGAATGTTGTTGGTGGCATAATTGTTTAGCATAATTAAGATATTTAGATAGCCTAATTATGCAATTTTTTATTCAACTAAATAAAGAGAAAAAATACATTTTATTGAACTTATTACTCGACAAACTTTCATCCCCAGTTTCAGTTTCTTCGGGGTTGATAAAAATAAACAGTCTATACTTATATTTGCATTTGGAATTTTAACTATCTCTGTGATCAATTTCATCAAAATCTGTCCAGCGGTTTAGCCGTGAAAGTGTAAGAGACAGATGTATAAAGTACCTATGTACCTATTTAATTTTATAAACTAATTGTTTCATACGTAAGTTGAAGACATACTTCGTTAGAAAAAGTAAGATATCATCCTTCACGAATATTTGACGTGACGATACGAAAAATTGTGTGGAAAATGAAAGGAAAAATGAATACTTTATGTACGATAGAAGCGCTGGTCATTTTTCATATAAATGTTTGACGTGAAGATACGAGTCGAGTAGGTTCTGAAGGCTAGACAAGATTTGTACCTAAACATTTAATTTTTTCGCTTTTGCATACCTAATTTTGAAGTACCATATATTCAGATGACATTGCAACAAGGCAATTTTCGCGGGCAAAAGGCAGTGTTGCCATCACTAAAATTCCTCGAAACACCTACACACGGCAAACGGCGTAAACAAAAACGCGCGCCCGCGGCAAATCAATGTATACCTCACATCCCCGAATTTTATTCGATGCATTAAATACGTTCAAAAACGAGAATGATGGAAACCCTGCATCAATTAAAATATTGACAGGAAAATGTGTAGAGTAGATGTCATATTAGTTTCTAACACAGACATAAGATAATCCTCATATTAAAAAATAATATTTCTGTGGTTTCTAAATTTAAATTAAATGTATTATAGTCAAACATAGGTGATTCAGATATAAAAAAAAAAAAATTAAATAGTATCTATCACTATACCTGTGTCTTTGAGAAGACGTACAATACTTAACAATTTAGGATATTTTCTAACCAATCTAACGAGGATTTGTCGAGGCTGTGCCACCAAGACCCCTGAAATTTACAAATCACTCGAAAATGACGGACGGGCCTTGGACTAGACCCCGCAAGGCAGAAGCAAGTGTGGCCGCGAAGAGAAGCAACTGGCACATTTATTACCCGACTGACCAAACAGGAGTGTTATGTTTTCAGGGCTCATGTATGTATGTAAGTTACTTTATCCCAGCATGTCCTGAATGGCTAAACAGATTTTGATGTGAAATACGTGGAGAAGGGTAGGTTTTCGTATACTTTTAGAAAAACCTTATTAAAGAAAATTGAAAAAAAAATTGAGAATTTCAGAACACTTAACGACTATTAATTTTATGTATGTATCACAGCTAAGACAGACTCCTACTTACAAAATAAATTGTACAGACAGACCTAGTATTAAAAAAATCTTTACACATTTCATCAGGCTCTCTATTCTTCTCTTATAAAAATTCCCCGTAGTAAACAAGATTATATGTGGTTATTACAGACACATTGCCCAGATTATGGGACAAGAAAAAGATATGATGATGTACCTACTAACGTAAGTACCTATTATTTACATTATATAGTTGTTGTAAGTACGAGTAAGTTTTAAATAAATAAATATGTATTTTGAATTTTTGATGCTCAAAGTCGTCTCCACACATTCCCCTCGTCCCCGATTCATCACCGATCAATCAGAGCCCATCTCCTAAGCAATAAATTCATTTTTCCCAATAAATGCACCGTATGATTACCAACATAAAGATACCAACTTGTAATTAAACTCGTAATCTATTGATCTAGAGTTGAGACGGTTCGCTTTTGTTTTGACGTGTTATATGTTATAAATAACGCATTTTGGAATGTTTTGATGTTTTTCGTAGAGAGTTACGAGCTCTATAAAAATGGAAAATAATATAGATTAACTAGCTTTAGCCCGCGTGAATTTCCACGTGAACAGTTCTCTTTCCCAGGATGAAATGTACTCCGTGTCCTTTTCAGTACTTCTAATTATGTGTTTGCGAAATTTCAGGAAGATTGGTTCAGTAGATAAAGCGTGAAGAGGTAACAAACAAACAACTCACTTTCGCTTACCCAAGTATGGCGCAGTCCCATCAATTATTGTATTGAGAGTGCAGAGCCTTTAAATAAATAAAAATATAGTATAAATAACCAACTAAGAAGATATCTTCTTTTTTTTAAATTTCCCTGTCCGGGGGCGAAAAGTTTAGGAGCAAAAAAGGATATCATAAGTGTAACTGTGTTTATGAATCAAAGCAATCATAGATCTAGTAGTATACACTGACGTAATAAGTTAGCAATGTTTATAAAAACAAAAGCTTAAAAAAACAAAGATTAAAAAAAATGTTACCAATAGTTTGAATTCATGATAAGTTCTTATAAACAATTCTTTACTAAAATTTATTCGTATCGTATTTGATATTGTCCCCAGACTTTTTTCTACCATACACGGCTGTTTCACGTAATTTCTTCAAGCTTTGGCCTAATTATTCTACTGGGTACACCTATATATAAAAAATATCATTACATAAAACTAAATATCATAGCAAGTGGAAATCGCTAGTCTCTGCCTAGTCACGGAAAAAGGCGTGATAATATGTATGTTTGTATAACTAAATATTCACAACTAAAAAGTGACTAAAACCAACAAACAGAAAGTTTTGTCATGAGTATAAACTAAATATTCACAACTAAAAAGTGACTAAAACCAAACAAACAGAAAGCTTTGTCATGAGTATATGAAGCTTTGTTGACTCTTCAAAGTGACGTCATTCAGGGTTGGTTGGGGTAGTTACCACCCCTTCTCTAAGTGTATTAAACCACCCACATTAACTCCTCAAAATTCGTAGTTAATTTATCAGCTTCAACGTCTACAATAAAATAAAATAAAAATACGTAGGATATTTACAATTTACAAGCATCTTTCTTTGCTTAAGAAAACCTCAACCTTTAGAAATATTGAAATTGTTGTGAGAAATAAAGAAAATTTGATTTTAATTTGATTTTGACATAAGCTTTAGTTAAATTCTTTACTAATATTAATAAATTAGAATGCGAAAGAAGAATTAGAATTGAAGCAACTTTTGCCCTTGGCTACGCCCGCGTGAATTTTCCAGGGGAACAATTCCTTTACCCGTGATGAAATACCTTTCATAACAGGACATTCAGCCTTCAGTACCCTTCTCGATACTTCTAACTATGTATAAGCGTTTTAGGAAGATCGAATTAGTAGATAAAGCGTGAAGTGGTAACAAACAAACAAACTTACTTTCGCATTTATAATATTAGTATTACCAATACCTGCTAGCTCATTTTTTTCGATGAATGAGAAAAATAGGTATTAGTACTTCATGCATCATCGATATACAGGGTTATTTGTAATAAATGTAATAAACGAAGAACCTTCCTAGGGGTGAAAGTACTCATAAATATGAACATCTTTTTGTATGGGACGGCGGAAAAAAAATCAGCTGTTCCATACATTTTGGGCGAGTAGGTATTGCAAAATGTATGGAACAGCTGATTTTTTTTTTGAGATTTCAGAGTCGGTCCCATACAAAAAGATGTTCATATTTATAAGTACTTTCACCCCTAGGAAGGTTTTTCGTTTATTACAAATAACCCTGTATATTCATGACTGAATAGATAATTGTAAATTTTGCTACCAAAAGATGATACTTCCTTCCTAGAATTTATATTTCTTACAGAATAGTTGAATTCATTAATTCTTGTTGTAAAAACAATTTATTTATTTTTTAATTTGACGCCAGAAATAAACTTAAATATTCAATTCTTCTACCATATGGATCGTATATGCGTACATATTATTACGCCTTTTACCCGTGAGGATAGGCAGAGACTAGCGATTTCCACTTGCTGCGATCCTTACAGATCTCTCTTGCTTGGATCGTATGCGTATTTCAAAAACAAAATTCATCAAATTATGCCGATTTGCTTGTCAAAATGGAGGTTTTCGCGCTCAAAGTGATGATCTCAAACCACCGGAAGGCAAAATCTAAAAAGTAACGGATGCTGCGTTACATTAATATGTATACTCTCATTTCGACCGTCGGGTTTTGGAGAAAAAAATAAAAGTGGTCTAAACCGACCGACATTCGGGATTTTTTTATTAAAACATCGCGTTCGGTAAAATACCCGCCGGCTTCGGCTGTTTCTTTGTAAGTACCGATGGAATAGAAAGTTGATTTTTGTTTTTAATTTATTTTCTTTGAAAAATGTTGAACATGAAAATTCTGAAAAAAATTGCAAACTCTACCAAAACTCTACAAAATAATTTCACCCAGTGTTTTTATCTATTAATTCCATTAAAATTTAATTTTAATTCCATTGCGGAGAAAAAGCTTCCTCGAAATTCTTCATAATGAATTACAAAATTTAATATTTTTTGTTAAATTTCTTCATAATAGAGAAAACCATAGAGATAATTCTATACTTCTTGTTCTGTCTTGAGTATCTTCATTGAATTGTCAATTAAAATTAATGAAAATAGTCTGTGAACATCTTGAAATATTGATTCACTATTCAGGATGAGTCCTTGCAAAGAAAAATAAAACGTTTCCTACGTCTATGTGGTAGTACAGATCAGATTTGATGATTCAGATAAGTATGCTGGAAATATCTGGAAAAGAATCGCTCATTACAGAGAAGGTTGGCGTAGACTGAAGAGACTTTTGCCCAGCAGTTGGTCGCGGAAGGCTAATAAGGTTGATGAGACACTGTTTCAGACGAAATTAATGTTAAGATTTTTTCAGATGTATAAGCTGCAATCTTATTTTATTTTTTATTTACAAGGAAGACAAACATCTTTTTTATAAATTCAATAGACAACAACTTAAAAAAACAGATACTCATTTATAGGTCCTCACATCTAGAAACGGAAAAAAATAACATTCAGTTATCATATGAAAACCAGAATAAAGACACTAAAGAATATTAATTCAAAAATATAATAAAAAAATGAATGAATGAAGATGAATCTTTAAGTAACTTAAATTTACTTGTCTGCTGTCGGTACAACCGTACTTAGTGTTGGTACGGAATATTCGTTAAGACCCGATTATAATAATTTTCAAAATTTGTAATTACGTACCCTCTGGTAGCTACTGTTTTCACATAAATTATTATTTGTTGGCGACGTTTAAAAATATATAAAAGGTATTTATTCAAGTAACAACGTCAGAAATGTAATAAATTTTGCTGTATGTCATCATTTCATACTAATATTGTATGAAAGGCTTCATAAAAATTGAGATTATGATATTTTTGACACGAGCCCGCAATATGCCAAGTGAACTCTCCAGTATAGCCTCATAAGTGGCTATCATACACATAAATATATTTTTTTAATTTTCTTTTACACGACTGACCAAAAAAGGAGTGGTATGTTTTCAGGATTCATGAATGTATGTAAGTATGTATGTACCTATGTAAGTTTCTTTGTTTCACCATAAGTCCTGAACGGCTTAACAGATTTAGATGTGAGAGGTATTTTTAGATTCCTTGCATTCCTCCGAGTGACATAGGCTATATGACGTCATCATAAAAACAAAATGGCGGATTATATATGCGATAAATAGCAGACCAAAAAAATAACATTTGATCAATCTTATCGAATGGGGTATCAAATTGAAGGGCTTTAAAAGGCGATTTCAAAAATGTATATAACTTATATGTTTGTATGTAGTTTTTGAGTAAAAACTTGTCAGTCGTGTTTTTTATTTTGAATATATAGCTTGTTATATATCTGTTATTATAGCATACTATATGTAAATTATTATGTTAAAACTATACGGGGGACCTGGTGGCCCAAAATACAGGTTTCGGCCTAGTTTGGTGCCTCCAGTGATCAAATAATGTAAATATTAGACTTTATTTTATTTAATTTTCGACTTTTCTGATTGAATTTAAATAGTTTTGGCTCTCTAGATTGATCACATACCAGTATGTGTGACGTCAGAGCCTATAATCCTAGTCAACTGATCTTTCAACCTACTCGATTAGAAAGAGACGATAGACTTTTGAAGTATGGGCCTGAAGAGAGGTATTTTTAGGTCCGTGCCTCTCTCTCTCTCAGCCGAAAGACGTCCACTGCTGGACAAAGGCCTCCCCCAAGGATTTCCACAACGACCAGTCCTGCGCTGCCCGCATCCATCCGTGCCTACTAGGATAATATTATTAATCTGTGGCACAGGTACGGTACGGAATAGGGTAGGCGGTATAGTTTCTCAGCTTTGTATTGTAAGGAATATTTCGAAAATATCTATGTATGTGAGTAGCGTTATACCGTCCATCGATCATCGGACGCTGCAAGAATTTTGATTAGCATAACTTACTGAAACTTAAAAAAAGAAAGGTGTTTTCCTCTTGAATCCATCTACAGATATTATTTGTGCTAAGCACCTAGTCTCTATATTCTATAAATTTAGGCAGATGAATTTTTGTACACAACTACATAGTGTTTACAATCACGTCTTTATCCCTTACGGGGTAGACAGAGCCGAGAGTTGTAAGACTCGCAGTGTGGGCTCTCTGATGGAATGGAGATTCAGGTATAGTGACAGGTTGCTAGCTTATCGCCTATGAGTGGAGGAATCCCCAGTTTAAAGCCCTTTCCCTCGACTGACTTTTACAATCTGCGCAGGCAAAGAAGCAGCTGGCAATATATAGCCAGAAACTTAAAATATATCAAAACTTAAAATATAGTTCAACTAAGTAAAGGTACTACTGATTTCTAAAGAAAAATTTCCAGTAGTCCCAGTAGTATAGTAAAGAAAAATGGGAAAAGAGGCAATAATATTTTAAAAAATTGTCTTTGTAATTTCTACTTTTGGGTTGGGTATAGATCTCTGAAAGGATATCAATCCATTTGTTAATTTTGAAAATAAACCTAGTTTTTCTATTGACAATTAATTATGTGTTGTTGCAAGACTTTATTGACATTACCATTTTCTTTACTATTTTCTTTCAACTTCATTTTTACCCTATACTTAACGGATGGATGGATATCTTCTTCTTCTTCAGCCCGTAATCACCCATTTTTGGGTATAGGCCTCCTAATGGATAAAATTATAGAAATATAAACTGATAGATAGCAGTTAAGTTCTAGAACTCAATAAAATAAATCTGAACTCAATATTACTCACAAACATGCTATTGAAATAATTACTTCACTTTTTGTTTTTCCCAATTTTGTTTCTATGTCTGTTTTTTCCGACAATGATTGAGAGGTAAAGAATGCTTTTAGCATTAAGTCTGCCTTTAGTACCTAATTTTGGTAAATAAAGTATTTTAATAGTAACTGCAAAAGTCACTTTGTTTTTTTTTTCTTTTTGTGTTACCGTTTCTCGCTTTATCTACTGAACCTATATTCCTGAAATTTCGCATACACATAGTTAGAAGTACTGAGAAGGACATAGGGAAGGATTTTTATCCCGGGAAAAAGCACTGTTCCCGTGGGAAATTCACGCGGGCGAAGCCGCGGGCAAAAGCTAGTAAATGTTTTCTAAGTGCTTTTTTGTGTTATATTGAATAAATGATTAAAAAAAAACAAGAAAAAAAGAAGAGGGCCAAATCTCAAAAAAAGCCAAAGAGAGCCCACCAAAGCCCGTCGGAAGCCACAAGAGGCACCGATATAATATTTTAAGCAAGAATCGATAGATTAATTCGATAAATGCACGTTGTAACCTATAATTATTATTTTATACGCAACATTTTATTTTTTGTTTCGACCAATATTAGATGCGTGATTGATAGACACCGGTGTTATATTTTAATTAGAATATTGCCGCTCGTTTTATGTATATAGAGAGATATATAAGTCTGTCAGTCTGTTTCTTCATCGTATATATATTTTAGTTACCACAAAGACAAACTGTTTCAAAGTTTGGCGATTTCGTATTTATATATTGTAACTTGTGAAATATTTTCCTGAAAAAAAAAGCTGTTAAGGTATAGTCATCGCTTTTTTTGCGTTGTCTCGTCCAAAAGGCGCAGATTCGAATTTCGCGGCCCTGACATGTACGAGTTCAGAGTCTGTAAATCAGTGTGAGATATGTATGGTAATTTTCATCAATTTACCTATTTATTTGCAAGATAAGGTACGATAACATGGTCTACAAAATAAAGTCCGTCCATCTTATCGACCCTTTCGGGTGCAACAAAATGTTACTACATTATACACCAATAGTATTAATACCCCACCTTTTGACACCTGTATCCGATGAAGGAAAAACATCGTGAGGAAACCTACACACTGGTTGATTATGTTCCCTAGTGTGTGGAGTGATGGGCCTGTCACTATATTTGACGACCTCCGTGGCGTAATGTTATCACACCGGAAGGCCACAGCAGAGGTCCCAGGTTCGATCCCCGGTCGGGTCAAGATGGAAAATGATCTTTTCCAGATTGACCTGGGTCTTGGATGTTTATCTATATATGTATTTATTATAAAATATAGTATCATTGGTATCGTTGAGTCATCGTTGTATCCCATAACACAAGTCTCGAACTCACTTTGGGGCTAACTCAATCTCTATTTATATGGCGGTAGGCGTAAGTCATGCATGCCAGATCCTATGACATAACACTAGTTTTATCTATCACACACACACGGGTAAAAAAATACCGGGAATTGCACATAGGGTACTTTTTATTCCAAAATTCGCACGGGAGCGAAGCCCTGAACTAGTAAAAAAATAGGGAGGGGATGATGATGTAAATTTGTGATTGTGACCATTATTTTTATCAGCTAGCTAGCAACGTTATCAACGCCTCGAGCAAAAATAAAGACTCTCACCACCCGAATCCCACAAATAATTACAGCTATAGACACAGATTTTTTTTTAAATTCTTATCTGTGTACCATCTAATCACGGTAGCACGATAATAAAAGCTGCTGTTCCCCGAAGGTTCATAATTATACGTGTGTAGGGGCCTTAGGCTGCGCTGGTTGTGTTCCAATGCCGAAGATCTGGAAAAAAAGTGAATAATTTAAAATTGGAACGAAAAAAATAGACTGTGAATGCGTAACCTTAGGTATTATAATGTTGAATAAGTTAATTTTGGGTAATGGCAACACGCAATGTGATTTAAAAAATAGTTCTCGCTCTATGGACCATTTTTGCGTTTTATTTATAAATGGGAACTAGGGTTAAGTTTTTCAGAAAGAATTGTGTTTGTTGTTTCCGCAGAATGTAATTGGGTCGATGGAAAATGTTGTTTTTCAGATTGGCCTGGTCTTGGATGTTTATCTATACTTATATGTATTTGTTTTAAAATATAGTATCATTGAGTTTGTAACCCATAACACAAGTCTCGAACTTACTCTGGGGCTAACTCAATCTGTGTGGATTTGTCCGTATATATTTATTTTATTTATTATTTATTTACATACATATAGAGCAGGCGCCTAAGATAAAATCTATGATTTTCGAGCTCAAGTCGAGCGCTAGGCACCCAAAAAAAAAGCTTCTCTGGCATTATAAGCGACCAATACTGTTTAATAAGTTTCTTTCGGCATTTCTTCTTAACAGTAATCGTTCCAAAATTCTAGTAGTTTGAAATTAATTTTGATTTGAAACAGTGCCTGTAAAGGCCTGTTTTCAAAAATTACATTTTGATTTTGACCTAATGAGTAAATCTACTGACTACCTATATATTTCTTAGTACCTTTGTACTTCGTTTTACTATATGTTTCCTCTCTATGTATTTGTTTTGTAAAAAAAATTATAAGTATACTAGCTTTTGCCCGCGGCTTCGCCCGCGTGAATTTCCCACGGGAACAGTGCTTTTTCCCGGGATAAAAAGTAGCCTATGTGCTATTCCAGGTCATTATCTACCTCTGTACCAAATTTCATCGAAATCCGTCCAGTAGATTTTGCGTGATTGAGTAACAAACATCCTCACAAACTCACAAATTCACAAACTCACAAACTCACATCCAAACATTCGCATTTATAATATTAGTATGGATAAATATATAATTGGATGACTGACGGCCGCCATGTTGTTTACGTCGACCGCGCCCTTATAAGCAATTGCGTAGGGTCCATTCGCCCATTTGCCGGTGGTTCGTCGGAGCGTAAACATCTCCCATAAGGACAGTGCAAGTGCTATTTTTTTGTGTTTTTGCTATTTTTGTTGCGATTGTTTATTTTTCAATATTTTTGATTGATTTTTCTTGTATTAAATTATTTTGTAGCGGTTAATGTTTTTTTTATTTTATTCTGCTTCGGAAAGCTAATTTCAGAAGTGGGATAGGCTCTGTGCCTACTTAGTTTGTTAAATTTGCCTACTTAGTTTGTTAAATTATAAGAAAAATAAACAATCGCTAGTTTTGTGTCGACATGCCTCGATCATCTCGTTCGCGTAGCCGCTCAGTGGAGGTGTCGCGTAAAAGATCAAAGCACAAGTCGCGACGGCGGTCCCGTCGTGATTCGCGCTCTCGATCGCGTCACAGTAGACACCGTAGTGAGAGTAGTTCCGTAAAACAAACGTTGGACACCATAATTTCGAGATTAAATGCCGTTGAGGAAAGTTCCGCGCATGCGTCTCGTGCGTCTCATACCCCACTACCTCGAGATGATCGCGACACGTCTCATCGAGAAGACAGTACTAGCGTAACTGCTCAATCTCTGGCCGAAGCGCTTATTTCGTAAGTCGTGTAAAATCTCACAAATATTATGTGTCAAACTTCGACCCGTCAATCCATGATTTTGTAGTCTGGTGTAATGAAGTGGAGCGTGCCCAATTGTCGAATAATTGGGACGATTTGGAATGTCTTTCGCGGGTAGCAGCCTGCCTTAAAGGAGACGCAAAAACATGGCTTGACGAGTGGACAACTAATGATCGTTCGTGGTCTAATTTCAAAAAGGATTTTGAGTCACTCTGTCCGCGTAAAATAAACCATGCGAGTATACTTTTTGACGTTATGAACACGACATCTGATCAGTTTCCAACGTACGCCGAGTACGCTCGACGGTCGTTATTGTGCTTACGTATCGTTAAAGGGGTGAGCGATGATCTGATAGTTCAAATTATAATACGCGGCATCGACGATGCAAATGTTAAGGCGGCGGCCACAAACGCCAACTTAACAACCAGTAGTTTAGTTTCTTTCCTAGCCATTTATTTAAAACCCAACAGTGGCAAAGTAGAAAATCGTGCTTCTACTTCCAATAGTTCTTCTAATAAAAGACGAAGCGAGTCTTCGAATAAAATCAAGTGTTACCAATGTAACCAATTTGGGCATACTCGAAATAACTGTCTATCAGAGGATTATCAATAAGACGTTACGTTATGAAGGTTTATCGAAGCTGGTCTATATCGATGATGTGCTTTTGATGCATGACTATCAGTGACTGATTAAAACTGTTACGATCCGTTTTAGAAGTTCTTACCGAAGCCGGATTTTCGATAAACATTCTTACGAATGTTACACTACGAATGTTAGCACTTACGTGCTCATTTCTTACAACAGAAATAGAATATTTGGGCCGAGTTATAGGTCATGGTCAGGTTAGACCGAGTGTCAAAAAAAATAGAAGCGCTCAAGAATGTACCAGCCCCAAGCAACGTCAAACAGGTCCGACAATTGCTAGGACTAGCGGGCTATTTCCGGCGTTACATTGTGGACTACGCGACAAAAACTGCAAGTATTTCACGTCTTACAAAAAAGATGTTAAATTTGAATGGGGACCTGAACAGGAAAACGTGAGATGTGAACTCATAAATGTTTTAACTAGTGAACCAGTACTTGCAATTTTTGACGCGAACTTACCTACTGAGCTCCATACGGACGCCAGTAGTGCGGTGTACGGGGCAGTATTTGTGCACAGCGATGGTAACAAAAGGGTGGTAGCTTATTTCAGTAAGGTCACACAAGGCGCTGAAAGCAGGTACCACTCCTATGAATTGGAGACACTGGCGGTCGTCAGAGCACTTCAGCATTTTAGACATTATCTTATCGGTGTTCAGTTCAAAATTATCACAGACTGTGATGCTCTGAAGGCCACCGAGCGCAAAAAGGACCTGCTTCCATGCATTGCACGCTGGTTGATTTACCTGCAGGATTTTAATTTTACAATTGACTATAGAAATGGCGTGGCAAATGTGGCAATGGCCCACGCAGATTACTTGACCAATAATCCACCAGTGGCACAGGTAAATCACATAGATAGACCTCTCAACTGGGCACAGATTGCCCAGGCCGCTGATGGTGAGACGCAGGATCTCATTACAAAGCTATCTGAAGGTAGTCTGGATGCGCAACGTTACGTGACTCGGAACAACTTCCTTTACTACCGTTATTCACCAACTGGTGAGGAGACTCGTCTCCTTTGTTTTATTCCCAAGGGCCATCGCCTTAGCTTGCTGCGCATCTTTCACGATGAGCATAGCCATGTGGGAGCAGACAAAACTTTTGATTTGATAATAAAACACTTCTGGTTCCCAGGTATAAAGCAATTTGTTCAAAAGTACGTTTCACATTGTCTGACTTGTATCTCAAGAAAACGCGTGCCCAGGGCTCCCCATCAGCCGATAACTTATTGGGAGAAACCCAATATCCCATTCAACACAATTAATGTTGATGTGTTAGGTCCGTTACCTATTTCTAATGGGTTCAAATTCGATTTCGTGCTGGTGGATTCCTTCACGAAGTTTTGCCTTCTTTATCCCATCACCCACCAAGACACTAATGAGCTGAGACATGTTTTCGACAACGTGATTTCTTTGTTTGGTGCTCCTAAACTTGTAGTGTGTGATCGGGGCCGTATGTTTGAGGCTTCTAGCTTTACTGATTGGCTTACCGACTTGGGCTGTGATATACACTACATCACGCCGGAGATACACAATGCCAACGGCCAGGCTGAACGGTACATTCGTACAGTTCTGAACCTTATTCGTGTGGAGAGTAGCAAAAATGCTTTATGGTCTAATAGTATTAGCAAAAGACCACCCAGTTCTCTCCACTGAACTTATTAGTGGGTATTGACGCTATGACCCCAGTACTACGGACCTTGGTTCAAGACGTGGCAATTGAAAACGCGCACCCAAACCGGGAAGCGTGGCGCGAAATTTGCAGAAGTCGCGCTAACAAGTTGCTTGAGGAGAACCAGCATGCTCAGGATTCCCGTGTGAATCGCAATCGACACCCACCTAAAACGTTTAAAGTGAATGACCTAGTATTTGTCATCAAATATTCACAATCCACGGGAAAACTGGACCCTGGTATGAGAGGACCTTACAGGGTTACGAAAGCTCTACCGAGCGATCGTTATCAGCTCAAGTTGTTGAGTGGTGCCCGTGGGAAGACATCCCAGGCAGCAGCGCAATATATGGTCATGTGGAAAAGGGAATAGTGTCCCGCCTTCTTTGAAAGTGAGTTTAATTTCATTTCATTTGTGTGTTACAGTTATGTCCTAGTTCTCAGAGCATGCACGTTGCCTGTCTGGTCGACGCGAGTCGTCGTGTTGTGGAGCGGGAGCCGGATGGCCTCCGTCCAGTTCGTGTCATGGACGAATGTCCTACACACGGTGGGACGTGCGAGATACTGTCTCCGTCCAGTTCGTGTCATGAACGAATATCCTACACACGGTGGGACGTGCGAGATACTGTCTCCGTCCAGTTCGTGTCATGGACGAATGTCCTACACACGGTGGGACGTGCGAGATACTGTCTCCGTCCAGTTCGTGTCATGGACGAATGTCCTACACACGGTGGGACGTGCGAGACACTGTCTCCGTCCAGTTCGTGTCATGGACGAGCGTCCTACACACGGTGGGACAAGCGTCATACTGCCTCTGTCCGGTGTCATGGGCAATGCTGGCGATGCACCATCCCGCCTCTGCCCTAAACACGTGAGGTTTTCGATCGTATAGGTTTATTTAGCTAGCCAAAACTTTAGAGCACTGCAGCAGTGTTATAATGATAGAAGATGGATGAAATGTTTTGTGTGCATTTATTTTGCAAGTGAACTTGTAGCTTAGGCACGGACGTATGATCACTTTTCGAAGTGATGATATGTCTGTGAAATAGGCAGTACATAAATGTATGTGAATGTTTGTTGCTGAGTGTTATTTTTGAAAGAGGGCCTTGAATGTGATCTGTATGAAAGGATAGGCAATTTTGTTTTATCTCGCCACTAATGTCCTCAATATTTCTGTAGATAACGAAGACGATGATGCTGGTTCTTCATCCGACAATGTGGCGGACCTAGTGGATGGGCCAGGCGACCAGGTGCTCGGGGACGAAGCACAGTCAGGAGAGGCCGAATTGGATGACTGACGGCCGCCATGTTGTTTACGTCGACCGCGCCCTTATAAGCAAATGCGTAGGGTCGATTCGCCCATTTACCGGTGGTTCGTCGGAGCGTAAAAATCTCCCATAAGGACGGTGCAAGTGCTGTTTTTTTGTGTTTTTGCTATTTTTGTTGCGATTGTTTATTTTTCAATATTTTTGATTGATTTTTCTTGTATTAAATTATTTTGTAGCGGTTAATGTTTTTTTTTTATTTTATTCTGCTTCGGAAAGCTAATTATATTGTAAATCCATGTGTAAACACACACATTCTTAGCAACGTAGCTTAACCAGCTCAAGTGGAACAGCAGCCTTAGGCCTATGTGCAGTGGACAGAAACCTTCACCCGCAAAGATCCACGCTTCGAGTTTTGAGAAACGCTAACTATAGTTTAATGTAGCATTTACATTTATTTAACTAAAACGCAGTCAAACGATTGTAAAGCTCACATCTTACATTGTATCGAACAGGGGAGGAATTTTACAATTTATATAACACACTATATAGCTTTTGCCCGCGGCTTCGCCCGCATGAATTTCCCACGAAAACAGTGCTTTTCCCCGGATGAACGGTACCCTATATCCTTTTCAGTGCTTCTAGCTATGTACATTCGAAATTTCAGGAAGATTGGTTCAGTAGATAAAGCGTGAAGAGGAAACCAACAAACTCACTTCCACATGTATAATAATAGTTAGGATTAATTGGGACTAGCTACGCCCCAGGGCCTCACTCCCTAGAGAATTCCGGGATTAATTATTCCAGGTTTTCCTCAATTTTATCACACATACAAAAACGAATCTATCAAATCAGAATGAAACAAGTTTATACATATATTCAGATACTTATAAGCATGTGTGTGCTAAACTTTTCAAATAAAGATTTCCATTCATTCATTCAGATCTAACAGTAAAATATAAAGTACTTACCACGTTCTTACACGTGAATTTAATTTAGTCTATATTACCCACTATAGGACAGGCGTGTAAAACACGGCCTGCCACCGGTGGACAACCGCACAGCCAGCTCAGTGATGCGTTATGTAGGAGACTCCGGAGTGGGTCGGTGGGTTCTTGTCGCTCTGTGGAATGTTACATTTGAAGAAAGAGACCAGGTGTATGTTGTGTTTCAATTCTAACCAAGGGCGCCACCAACTATTAGTTGGAATCAATTAAACAAGTTAATTGTTTATATATCAAGTTAAATATATTACAGGAAAATATACATATTTGGTAAACTCACTTTTTAGTAGATAAATATTCTTATTCCTTATTACTAATTCTTTCTATAGGAATGTTTTAACAAATCCTTTCTTTTCTCACATGTTTCTTAAAACAAACTAATTAAGACTAAAGTCTAATTATCATAACCTATGAAAACACATGACATAGAAAAATGTCCTTATTCTTAAAGTTGGTTATAAGACCTAACGTTATAGGAACAAATCATATTAGGCAAAGTCTCTGCCTTAAAATAAATTCTAAAGTTTAAGTTCTAATTATAAAATGGATGTTACTTGGTAAATCCCATTCAGGTCCTTTCCTTTTCCTCCAATAAACTGCATCACCTCGTCATTCCCAGTAATGTAGGAACAGCTGGGGGTCCTGGATTGTTGATTTGGAGACACCTGGCCATGCGGTCTTATACCAGATGGTGGTCGGCAATCCTCTTTGCTTACATGAAGTGTTATTGTTTTACTGGGATAAATAGGGGTTATTTATCCAAAGAAGGAGATTACCCTTAGGGTCAGGGTCATTGTAACCAGTATGTACAACGAAAAGAAAGAAAAATATAAATGGGAACTCATTCTGAAGTGGTCATGTCACGACATCAAATCACGTGCCAGAGCACGAGGAAAAATAGTTTAAACGAGTAAACTAATAAAGTATAACACGTGGAACGTGGAATATTGAAAAATAAAGCGTAAACTAACAACTTAAAACCTAAGTTTAAAAGCGGTGCACTCTGAAACAATAGAGAATGCCATTAACATCGTGTCTACAATATTCATAGGAAAACTAGCAGAACACCAGAGAGATGAACTCACATGACCGCTCCACCTTATCCTCCGCTCATGGAGGTTCTAGATTGCGAGGCGTGGAGCCCTGCGGCGTGTTCCATCCGAAAAGAAATCCAAGAAAGATCATCTTGGTCGAGGCCTATTTCCTTTACCACGTCAGCCTAGCGTTGACACGAAATCAGAGACAACATAGATTTCGATCAGAGACAAAACCATAGAAATGTGGCATTCATCTCGAAGAAAAAATATAGTTAATCTAATAAAATCCTTGTTTAAATTATTATTCTATAAATTTTGACCAATTACCTATATTATTTACAAATATAAGTAAATAAAAAACATTCTAGCAACACGTCCGTCGCAACACACCACCGATGTACAGGGACCATTTCCAAACGTCTTCGTCAAATGTCACTGTCAAACGTCACTGTCAAACATCCAAGGTGACGGGTTGACGTTACGGAAACAAACAGGTGTGTTTGTTTTGGAAGACGATCAATGACCAAAAGCGTTAAAATAATAGCTAAATAAACAATTATGTGTAATGAATGTGCGAATCAACAAACGTAAGTGCAGTATATGTGAAATTTAACACGGTTGTGTATAATACACGCAACATCTATGACAATATGGCCGCCGGGCGCCACACCTTTGCTTTTGGGGTTAAAATTAGTGGGCAAGCCGCCCCATGTGGTTAACTATAGTAAATATAGTGACGTCTGGCCGTCAGTTGGTATATAGTAGCTTTATATAATCTGTGGTTGAGTGGACACCTCGTGGATACTATGTTTTTACATCACTACGGCTTTTATCCGTTTTATTCAATAAAATTTTTGCCTTTTGAATTTATTAAGTACTTGCTGGCGCCCCGGGGCTTCGCTCCCGTGAGAATTTCGGGATAAAAAGTATCCTATGTGCTATTCCCGGTATTTTTCTACCTGCATACCAAATTTCATCAAAATCCGTCCAGTAGATTTTGGGTGATTGAGTCACAAACATCCTCACAAATTCACAAACTCACATCCAAACTTTCGCATTTCTAATATTCATAAGTAGGATATAAGGATTATATTCCTTGATATTGCTTAATTTATATATTATTGCTTGATAATTTCCTTTATGTATACTTCAACAATTTGTACTACTAAGATAGTATTATATAAGTAATATGTGGTTACACCTAATATTAAACAATACGGTAGTATAAATAAACGTTTCAAAATCAAACGTTTATTCTGGAATAAAACCTTCTCATCCAAGTGGAAATCGCTGGTCTCTGCGTACCCCCGGGGAAAAAGGCGTGATAATTATGTATGTATGTATGTTGACCTTCACGGGTAAACAGACAGAAAGACAGACAGACAGAAAGACAGACAAAAATTCAACAAAAAATGGTATTGGCTTCTATTGACACTATGAAGACCCCTCATAGATTTTTTCTTAAATATCTTCTGTATGTATTGATTGATTGATGATATCAAAGTTACAAACAACTGACACGAGTAGAAAAGGCATAGAAGATAATGAAATTAAAAATGACAAATTATAGTCATTTTCCATATAGGTCTTCCTAATTTTCTAATATCTATCTAGTAATGGTTTTAATAAAGGTGATGTGATGATTATGTAGATAATATGAGTCTAACGAAAATTATTTACCTAGATAATATGAGTCTAATACGGAACAATTGACATATTAATTATGTAAATTCAATCAACATAATGTATATTGAATGCCTGTAGGCGATAATATGTAAGTACGTATGTATACATTTATAATACTTTTCATTATGGACATTATATTATAATGTCCATAATGAAAAGTATTAGATTCAAATAGGCTCTTTTAATCAATTATATTGAACCCTAGCTTTTGCCCTTACCCTAATTTCAATTTTCATCCATTTTAACCTCTTCAAAAGGGCAAAAGATGGATGAAAATATAGTGTTATATGTATCAGTTAATATAAAATTTAATAAATGACGCATTTGACAAACTCAGGCCGAAAGAAAATAAAAAATAGTACTAAAGTACTCTCATATGGAAATAAGATGCTCAAAAATGCAAAAATAAAAAAAAATAGTACTTTTATTTTAGTCAAAGAATATAAATTATATCGACAGTCATAATTTTCTCCATCCATCCTTTTCATGCTTAGAGCAACAAGGACTTCCGCGCGCGGCCCGGAGTCCGTGTTGCTCTATGTTTTCATGTTTTAAAAGCCATAAGTACAAATTCATAAGCAGAATTTATAAAACAAGAAAATTCTAAAATTATGCAATATTAGTACCGCTACTGCCCAAGAGATGGCGCTAGCGGTAACCTCGCCCATCCATCAACGCGACGACAGCGCAAAATGAATTAAATGATTTTAATTGCATTTAACTACATTTAAATTGGCCGAGTGGAACGGAGCGCAGTTTTCTCGGCTTTTTTCAACGCGATGAAAATTTAATGGCCCGATTGAGCTATTAGCACTGAAAATTGACCTATTAGGTGTGGTTTCACCCGCGGAAGGGTTCAGAAGGGCTAATATACGATGGATTTCAGACGGCCCCGGTCAATGATTTCATAATTGGTGTATACTGTATTGGTTTGATCGGAATCTTCACGTGATTTTCGTTACGAAAATCCACTTTGCTCCACTTTTAAGACAGAAACCTATTTAAGTTTTTCCATTTTAAATTGACATGAAAGTGTGTGGGAATAATGATTTTAAAATGTAATATATAAGTAACCACCTATCTAATTGAAAAAGAAGCTGATACAACAAGCCATTTATTAAAAAATAAAAAACACGACTGACAACTTACATAGCCTATGTCACTCGGAGGAATGCAAGGAATCTAACAATACCTCTCCCATTAATATCTGTTTAGCCGTTCAGGACTTATGGTGGAGTAAAGAAACTTACATAAATGTACATACATAGGTACTTACTACATGAACCCTGAAAACATAACCCTCCTTTTTTGGTTAGTCGTGTAAAAATACTATAAATACTGTTTTTTTTTCCATTTTATATTTTTTAAAGAAGAGAAAAGGAGAGGCCTTTGCCTAGCAGTGGCATACACTACCAGGTAAATGTTTAAGTTTATTGAATAATCTTATAATAGACCAAGCCAACGGCCTCTTTCGTACCAATAGTCGTTTATAACGCCACTATCACAGGCTCTCCCCAATCCGTAACAAATAACGACGTGACAAGCATGTGACATATCATACTATTTTCCCATGACCCACTATGACGAACCGTACCTAACATATATAAATCGAATGTGGTAAAAAAGCTACAATCCAATTATGATAAAATAGGCTTACAATTCCTAGATTTGCGAGTATTTCCAGTCTAGATTTTGTTTTTTCTCTGTACCTCTGAAGGCTTCGGCGGCGAGACGCTTTGATGACATAGACTTGAGAAGTGTAGATGGTCCAGTTGCTACAACTGTGCCTATTACGCCGTGTCCTCGCTTGGGAACATAGGTACTCGTAATCATGCCGTCATACTTACTTACTTATGGTCCTAAGGCCCCCAGGTGGGGCAGAGGGCGTCCATAGTGCTTCAATACTCAATATTTTATAGCATCCATAAAGTTGATATGGTGACAAATAAATGATAGTACGTTTATGGACCCTGTCGGCCCAGCAACTTGGGACACACAGCAGTAGCTGCATAGCAGCTTCTCCATTGGGATCTGTCTTGGGCCGAAGTGTGATGATGAATGATGCCGTCATTCTTACTTCGATTGACTCAAATGATAGCACATCGTGGTTCTCACTCATGTAAATTGAATGGAGGGAGATAGAGCTATATGTTGGCTGCCCAGTAAAGGATTAATCAGTTTAACAAAATTCTATGTTATTGCAACAAGGAGATAATTGACTTAGTTACGCAAATATTAAGAACTTTCTAGCAGGAAAATAATGCTGCGTATATTCATTCTTTCAGCTACTCATGTTATAGGCGAAGAATGAAGTACCTATAAAAAAAATAGTACATAAGTATATGTTTTACTAACGAATCTATTGGCGAAGCCGGGTAGACTTAAATGAGCAAAAATGATGGCATATATTTTCACAATGAAAAATTACATTGTGAAGACCATGTTGTGTATTTAAACACCAACGTGTATTTAAACAAAATGTACAATATATATATATTTATATATTTATAGGTATCAAAAAACTAACTTCTAAATGATTTCCTTCCAGTTCAAAGTGTGTTGATATTTCACAAAATAGGTATACTTCATTGACAATTTCATTGAGATATCAAACGTGTCCTTTCTGAAATCCCTGCTCTATGCCAATCACTCCCCAGCAATGCACGGCGCGCTGGCTCCGCGCAACTTTTTCACCTCCTCTCTCTCACACATTCCTCCGTCTCTTTCACTCCAAACACACCGCGCTCTTTTTGCCCACGGACAGCCGCAGTTTTTCACGTCCTGTCTGTAGGTATGTATGTATGTTTGTATATAATTGCCAATACGTTGCGGATATTTTTATAGGGATTCGCCCCTGTCAGCTGAGTATGCGATGACATTCTGATGCAAATGGTTGTTTAACGACGACCTCCGAGGAGTTTAAGGCTTTAAAGAGGTCATACTGACAGCTTATTCAGCTTCTTCTCCTAATCAAGTGTGTTATAGATGACATTGGTGTTTTCTCAACACAACAATCTCGATTTTTTTTGAGCCTTTTGGGGTGGAAACTTAGGGTTCATGGGGGTCCATCAGCTCACCAGCTTTCTATTTTTATTTCAAAAAGGCTGGTCGAGGTATCCCGTGTCCAACGGGCTGGCAGCTTCTTTGGCTAAAGGCTAAGCATTGCCATACAACTTGGCAATGCAGCCAGCCTTTTGGGCACGTTGCCGCGGGGCTACGCTCTTGATTTTAATTTATTATAATAATTTAAATATTTAAAAATGTATGTAGGCTCTAAATAAAGAAGGATAGCCACCTTTCTTTTTTGAAGTTGTAAAGTACTCTTATTTTAATATAGAAATTAGATATGATTATAGACTTGAACCCGCGACTGGGTATAACGGGTTCAAGTCCTGCTCACATGGAATTTTTTCATCATATCTAATTTCTATATAAAAAAATAGATTCATCCGTTTGGATGCTACGACGCCACAGACAGACATAGAGACACATAAATACGTCAAACTTATAACACCCCCCTTTTTGGGTCGGGCGTTACAAAGGGGGTGTGCGGTAAATTGCACAAGATGTTTGTAGTTCAAGTTTCTTTCTAGGTATGTATATGAAGTGTACAAGAATAAATGACACTAATCACTCTAATACATATAAATAGGGTTGTGAGTTTGTTTGTAAAGGGTACCTAATCTTCGAAACTACTGAACCGATTTCAAAAATTCTTTCACCAATAGAAAGCTTCATCACTGAGTGACATAGACTATAATTTATGTATGTTTGTACCCCAGAGCGAAGCCGGGTTGAGGCGCTAGTATATTGTAAGTTAGTATTAGTGATAGAAAATGGTTACCAATTCCATGTATATTCGTCCACATAGATAGTTCTTTAATTATAAGACACATATGTTGTAAAGTGATGTCTTAGTGTAGCAGTTGAGTTTGTTGTGCCGTTTCTTCTCTACTTGCACTTTGGAGGCGGTAGTAACCATAGCTTTAAGTAATTTTCTGACGTCAACTAAATATACCTATGACAATTTAAAAGTGCTATTTTTAACAGGTTATTTATAACAATAGTTTTAACTATTGTTTTGTTCATATATGATTCATGGGACAGGGAAAGGGCCTATTTAGGTAAATAAAAAAAAATAAAGAAAATTTTCATTCATTAATTCATTCCGTCAAGTGCACTAATCGAGAATTTGCCGAATCCAAAAGGAATATTTTCACGCCCTTTTTGAATAAACCTAATGAATAAAATTGGTCCATCCCTCACTATTAGTTTCTCATCAATCGGCTTGGAATAATCCAGTTACCCGATTACGAAAGAGGGGTACTGTTTTCGCACGCCACGCGACCTCGGCTTCCCGCTGCGTTAGAATAATGGTAGTATTAGTTAAGGCATGTTAGCGTGGTCAAAGCTCGGATGGGCGGTCATTACTTATTATGTTTTTAAATTGGGAAATTTTTGCATTCTCTCTTTTACTAATTGATCGTATTTGTTCGTTGTTGGCATGAAATAGAACACTTATTGCCCCGCATATGAAAATACATAAGTACAAAACTTTTGAAAATTGATATTTGGGATTGCGACAAACAAACAACAAAATCAAACAAAATATACAAACAATACACACTTGCAAACAGCAAACAACACACAAACTTACTTACAAACAAACAAACTTAGTCACTTTGTGCACCCATGCCATATACTTATTTCTGTTTATCCCGAAGGTTGACTGGTAGAGAATGCTGTTAGCGTTGAGTCCGCCTTTTGTATTATTTTGGTTCAATCAAGTTTTAAATAAATAAATGGGAAAGGTAAAACACCATTCCCTCGATTGACTTCTACAATCTGCGCGGGAAGAGAAGCAGCTAAGAGAAACAGCTGACAGTCTATGCTTTTTCTTCGCTCCCAAACCAGCATGGAAGCAGTCGTATATATGTACTTAGGACTAAAAAATCCATTAACTTTTTATTTTTTAAGCACCACAGTTTCATTAACATTTTACGTTCAATGTAATACTGATATCGTTTAAAATCTCGTGTCGATCGTTAAAAAGGCTTGTAAAACAAATTGGAAGTAATTGTTGTACAATAGAGTATAGTAGGGATCCCACGGAGAGCACTGATGTGAGCAAATAAGCCTATCTCAATTAGTAGGGTTGCGGTGTGCGAAAATTGGATGTGGTGTCATATTGGTCACCAGACTTGAAGCAGTGATGGCTGAGTGGTAAGGGCACCCGCCTGTGGCTGCAAAGGTCCTAGGTTCGAATCCTGCTCATGCTACATGAGTTTGTATACTCAATTTGACTTTATAAATCAATCTGACTCATGTATATTAGTTTTCATTGTGAATACATGAGTCAGACCACCACTTGCTTTCGCTGGAGGAAAACATCATGAATTCGTAAGGAAACCTGCACTCTGATTGATGATTATCAGCTAGTGTGTGAAATGGAGAAGGCAATGGCAAACCACTCCATTGCCGATAGTCGTTGTGTGTGTTACATTCTATATAATGACCATGTCATGACGAATACGACCTTATCTCTGTCCTTGGGCAAGATTATAATCAAGAGCAAACCCATAAAAAAACAAAAAAAATATTTTTAATTAAAAAAAAAACTCCTCCAAACCATTCGCACATCGCCCACCAAGTGACTGCACCAGATTAACAATCACAAGAGGCCCTAACACAATATTGTGATTGTCCAATGCTGTGATATAGTCTATGCCCCGGGGTCGCGTGCGAATCATCCCTATTCAATTTGACTACCCTCCGGAATGATTTGGCCAATACGTTTTTGTGTGACAAGTCTATTTTATTTTGACGACATTGAAATGTGTGATTACTGGGTGTCGATTGTGCTACAGTTAAGTAATATTCATTCTAGAAATGCTACAAAGTTCAAGTTATTTCCTTAAAAAACATTAACTTCGGTTCGATGGTTTTTTGTGTGACGACACATCGAACCATCTATTTTATTTTGACGTCATTGTCGTTTAGAAATGTGTTATTACCATGTGTTATTAGCACAATCGAAACCCAGGTTTCGATTGTGCTAAAGTAATATTCATTCTACAAATTTCAAACTATTTCCTTTCGGTTCGATGGTATATCATCAATATAATATAAAATTCTTCCGTTACTGACTGGCAGCGCACAGCCAAAACTACTGGGTGTAGGAAGCTGAAATTTGGCATGTAGGTTCCTTAGGGAGTGTAGGGAACACTAAGAGAAGATTTCTTAAAATTCCCACGAGAAAAAAGTCTCGGGGCCACGCTAGTCAGTCTGCCATGCCCAGCTTCCTACGCCCAGTAGTTTAGGCTATGCCTTGTCTGTCAGTCATTCATTCAGTAACGAAATAATCTTATACATCTCTCTCTCTCTCAGCCGAAAGACGTCCACTGCTGGACAAAGGCCTCCCCCAAGGATTTCCATAACGACCGGTCCTGCGCTGCATACTTATTGGTATACAATCTTATACATACTTATTGGTAATTGATAATATAGTGCTACCTAATCTATGGTAATCACGTGATAATACATAAGAGATGTGGGTCCGACTGCCACCAGTGCCATAACTATATCTATAATTTTTTTTAAAAACAGTAATTCTCCATTATAGACGGTATTTTGGTTTTCATATATCTTGTACATGTCAATACATTTCAATGGTACATATTTTAAATGGTAATTAGTTGGTAGGTAAAACGATTATCTACACGTGGAAGTATTATAGGGTTGACAGTCTTCTCTTACTTTGGTTTATAGATGCGAAAGTTTATGGATTATTGGATGGTTTTGTTGCAAACTATGCGTACAGTCAACACTCATAAGAGCGATCATACCTCAAAGATCTTATTGCCATGGTTTAAAGACCACATTGGCTTGTAGATTTTGACTGCACTTATGAAGCATACCGTACATTAACCACAAATGCCTAGTGAAACTTAGTCACAGAGATTCTCCTTTACTTATTTAAAAAAATTCCAAAAAAATACTTTGATTTTGGACCAAAATTCTAACAGAATTAAAACAAAATAAAAATAATAGCTTATTGAATAGGCATACATATCGTCTTACATTGGTACCTACTTAGTGCTTCCATGATTGTATCTACATAGAAATATACATACATAGGTACATAGAATACTTCGAATACTGTCAACCCTGTCGAATACTCACAAAATACTAAGAAATTCACTTGTGCTTTCACTAATATCCGTCATTACGAAAACATCACTAATTTGAAATCATTGTAGAACAGTATCGCCGCTTACAATTACAAAATCTAATTGGCCCATTCAAATTTAGAATTCCTTGTCGCTCATGCTGATTGGCTCCGTTCGGCGGTTCCCTCTACAATAGACTTTAATTTCATATGTATTTACTTATTAAAAGGTCCAATTTAAGTTGACCTAACTTAATTCGATTTTGGTTGAAGAGACAGGTCAAGTAACTGGTCACTGTGACTTATTAACTTGTATTAGTAGTGAAACCGCTAGTTAGTTATATTTAGTGGACTATTTAGTTATTATCTTGTTGGGAGCTTATTAATTAGATGTAATGCTTGTGATTGGTGCTTACTGTCGACTTATGAAGTTTTAATGAAGAATTGACTATGGCTCTAGAAACTAAACGCAATTTTACCTAGCAAGTTGTACAATTTGTTATGGAATAAGTGGGCTATTGTAATTTACGACTGCTGTCATTATATTATGCCTTTTATAAATAGGAATGCGTTTAGTTCGATAACGATTACTAATGTGAATTGGCGATATGAGCCCATGTAAGACAATACTTTGGTACTTATATAATTATTTTAATGTGCTATCCGATTTTATTTATATGAATGAATTATTATTTTATTTTTTTAATTTATAAAAAACAATTCGAATATTTGGTTGCGCTCTAAGTACATAAGTTTTAATAACGAAGAACTAACGACTATAGCAACATTTTTTATAGTTTAGGTAATTTAGATTGATCTGAGATGTCATTAATGCATGTAAAACGTATCTTGAATGTGGTGTAGGTAATTTTAGTTTTTAAGTTAAACATTTGCATATTGTTTTTTAAGCGGCTGTATAGGCTTGCTCGAATGTTTCATGAACACAGGTGTTCATGAAACATTAGAGCTAGCCTAGGAATAGTGATTAATCTAAATTTATTTATTTAAAAACTTTATTTAGGCACCTAAAAATAGGCAGAAAACACTTCTGTGCCAATCAACCTTCTAATCAAAATCAAATCATAATATATTTATTTGCTGTTATAGGGTATATACAGGGTTATTGGTATTAAACGCAAAACCTTCCTAGGGGTGAAAGTACTCATAAATATGAACATCTTTTTGTATGGGACCGACTCTGAAATCTCAAAAAAAAAAACAGCTGTTCCATACATTTTGGGCGAGTAGGTATTGCAAATTGTATGGAACAGCTGATTTTTTTTTGAGATTTCAGATTCGGTCCCATACAAAAAGATGTTCATATTTATGAGTACTTTCACCCCTAGGAAGGTTTTGCGTTTAATACCTATTGGTATTAAGGGTTATTACCCTGTATATACCCTATAACAGCAAATAAATATATTATTTTGATTTGATTTTGATTAGAAGGTTGATTGGCACAGAAGTCTTTTCTACCCATTTTTTGGAGCCTAAATAAAGTTTTTAAATAAATAAATTTAGATTAATCACTATTCCCTGCAAAACGTGGGCAAAACTTATTATTCAATTCGTTCTAAAGTTCACTAATACCAATATTTTATGAAGTGATTGAAAGCAAACTTAGCTTTCAATGAATTGAGATAGGGGACCGGAGATCTTTTTTTTTAGATGCTTCTTTGAAATATCTCCCAATAATAGAATCATCCGTAAAAGAATCACATCAATAACCAAAGTATTTCCCAAGATATAGCAAAAAACAATTCACATTTTCAAGCGATGTTTGGACGATACCAAAACGCTCCTAACTAAACATGCATTCATATGACGTCACGCGTAGAAAATGGACTAATAAACTGGATAATAAATAAGCTCAGGAGAATAAACTCGTGGTGAAAAGTCGCAAAATGTGTTTAATTACATGTATTCTATCATAGAATTACACATTTTTAACAATTCTCATACCTTGTCCGGTCCCCTATTGTCAAAATGGCGACTATTAAGGAATGCCACGACATTAGTTCTAAGAAAACCGAGGTTTTCACGGTAAATAAATCGCTTCCGAGAATTTAATGATTGTCTGTGTCCATTGTATCAAGGTTTTTTGGCAGAGACGATACGATATTTTTTACAGATATGTACACAAAAAAAAGGATAACTGCTTTGGTTGATTCAGGAATAACCAAAGTTTGACAAAATACTAATAAAGTTAACTTGATTTTGACAAAAAGTTAACTGTTATTAGCCAACTGGGTTTGGTTACATATTGCAAAAAGTTATGTTGTCACTTTTTTGTGTTATGGGTTGACGAAAGATTGGTTGAGTAATTCAGTAATTCGTCCCATGTACATACGGCCCATTTGGGACGAAACGCAGAAAATCAAAATTAATCAAAATTTTATTCTGCTATTCGTCCCATTCTTTTTTTGTATGAAAATTTAAACCTTATCAACGCTTGGTACAGTCAGTGAGACAAGAATTAAGATAAATGTATATTTCGTTAGAATTGTTACATTTTGCTGTGGTTTTGTTCATAGCTAAATATTAATTAATATAATATAATAATAATCAGAAACATCGTACTACAAACATGGTAGAAAATTGGCATGCATGTGTTAACAAAAAAACCGTAAAAAAAACCGCAAAGTATAGCAAAGTTCCTGACTCTCCTCGAAAAAGAAGCTAATTATTATGATACTTTAATTAAAAAAGGATCTTCAATATTTCAGAAGAAAAAAGAAACTCAGGAAATAGACGACTACATTGAAAAAGTATTGAAAGATTTTGATAATTTTGAAATATCCGTAGAAATGTGTGTAGAATTATTAACATTTTAAATTTTATGTAATAAGTAACTTATAAGACTGATTATGAAAGTGAGAATTTTTTACTTGTCATAGTTGTATGACTGATTATTACAGAGCTGTGATTATTCTTTATGTTAATAATAATAGCAGGATACTAGCCCATTATAATTAGTTAAATAATGAAACCTTAAAAACTAATATATCCATAAATCTTTTACAAATTGTTGATTATTTTTATCTTTATTATTATAAATAACATCTTTTATATTTATTACTGTTGATTTTTTATTTTTTATGTATGTAGAATAGTTTTTAAATGTGATTAATAATTATAAGACTGTAATAGAAACTCTTTAAAATTCCTTGTTTTGTGACGAGTATAATACATCGTAAATAAGAAACTAAAACAGACAGTAAGGCCTAATGTCATATTTAGTTTACTAGTAAAAATACTTCTTGATTTTATGTTTTCTATTTTTTTTTTAAGTCCTTTTCTCTATGTAACTATTCTATGATTATTACATTTCTTAATGAAAAATTCAATGTTTATTATTTCTACATTAACACTTTTTTTACTGATTGTACCATTTATAAACATGGGACGAATTGCAGAATGAAATTTTATATAATTTTGATTTTCTGCGTTTCGTCCCAAATGGGCCGTAGGTACATGGGACGAATCACTGAATTACTCGATTGGTTGTGTTTAAGTAAGTATTTTTTTAGTACCTACCTAAGTAGTATTTTTGTAAAAATGAGAGAAAAGAAAATATGGTTAAATAAATCAATTTAATTAAAACCATCAGCTATATATGTAAGTATAAGTAATTAATAAAATATCCATGTACATACTATACCTACCTGAAATAAAACAATTTGAATAAAGCACTAGCTCCGCCCCGGCTGCGCTCCTCTGAGAATTTCGGGATAAATGTGAAATTCCCGGCTTTATTCTACCAGTATAACAAATTTCATCGAAATCCGTCTAGTAGATTTTGCGTGATAGAGTAACATTATAAACGTCCATTGTCACAAACTTTTACGATTATAATATAAGTAAGATTTCTTAGAGACATCAGTGGACACAGACTCTTAAAGAAAATGACCGACCTAAATAAAAATTGCAAGTGAATTGACCGAGGCAGCCATTTTAACATGAAGGGCGCACGCGCGGGTCACATTCATTATGGACGGTATGGAAACCTGATAGGTTTTTTAGTAGTGCTGTAAAAAAATAACGTTGATTTATGCTTTTTTCCTTACAGCTGATCGGCGGAAATATATTTAGATTAGCTACATTGCCTTAGTTAATTGCACTACACGTTTACGACTAAAATTAAAACGTCTATCTCAAAAGCCCTAAAATCACTATACCTAAAACTTTAAAATTGTTGCACCATCAATACTTATATATAAAAATCCGTTGCTGACTGAGTGACTGATACACAACGCACAGCCAAAACTACTGGGCGTAGGAAGCTGAAATTTGGCATGTAGGTTCCTTAGGGAGTTGCCACATGGCAAATCTATCCCTTTATGGGAGTTGCCCGCGACTTGCCATGGGCAAAAAAATAATAATAATGTATTACTATGAAATGGTGTGAAAACAATAACTTTACCTTGAGCTGCTGATGTGGGGTGATAAAGGTTGTAGATAAATAATATCCTGGTTGAGACACAATAAAAATAAGGTTTATTTTATAACTTACAACACACTAGTACACACATATGCCCTCTTGTTAAAACTAGCCACAGTAGACCAAGCTGGGTTCTATGTACTATACTAGATAAACCATAGGATACTGTTACCAAATTACATCAAATAAGGTTAATTTTTGTGTCACCATGGAAATGCTAGACTTAAATTTACATAAGAATTATCTTCGCTGAGACGATGCTAAGTTAAATATTTCTAATAAGATAAAGGCTACCTGGAGGTCTCTTATGCAGGATACCTGGGTGTTCCTTCTATATGAAATCCAATTCTTCGACTCGACGGCTTCGGGGAAGATCAATAAAAATTTGGTTCCATCACAAAAGGATGAAAACCTATCGCGTACAAATTAAATTGTACAGATCCAAAATAATATAATAATAATGACGAAGTAAGGTTATCAAAATTAAAACAACAAATTCAAAATCCCGTCCGCGGCTCTGACCAGGACTTCGTCAGAAACTCGCAGTACATCCCTCCACCCATTTAGAATATATATAAAAAAATTAGTAACTGCCGACACGCGGTCCCTGAAAAGAACAAAGAAGTTTTTGTCACAATTTTGTTAGTGACGACGAAAGACCTCACGTCTTTCTGACTCACTTCGTGAGCTGAAGAATACTCACTCTGAAGATCATCAGTTTATCATCAGAGCCCGCCAGCCATGTGCTCCCAACCAGGGAATTTCCAGGAGCTTCCAAAATGCCATCGTACCGGACTACGACATTCAAGCTAATGATGTTTGACAGATGACAGAACACAACCTAGACTTGTTTTGGGAGACGATTTAAAAGTTTTTAAAAAGTTAATTAAATTTATTCGAAGTTACGTACTTAAACTATTTAAAATTATTTTACAAAAGTTATATTGTAAATGACATACGTCCCGCGGAGTTGCACGCAAGGAACGAAGTGTGGAGACGGGGGTCTGCTCTCCTTACATTGATTCATAAGCAAACCCCTAATATGCTGAACCAGCAATAAGATGATGCAATGGTTCAGGGGTTTACGTATGTAACCCCAGAGGGTGGTTGCATGACTCCTCCCTCATCAAGAGCGAAATTATCCGAAGGACGATTTTCAGAGTTCGGATGATTTCGCATAACGAAGTTAAGGCACTTGAGCTTCTATTTAAGAATTACAAATACTGACAGGCTTATAACTATGCTTATATATAACACAACTGTATATACGCTCACTGATTTCACCAAAATGCCCTTTTTATTCACTTCACTAACACTGAATTTCAGCCTCTCGTTTAACCTCTCCAGGTCACTGAAGTCGGTTCCTTCCAGATTTACAGGTGAAGTTTGCAGAACATCGGTGGTTGATATCTCTGGTAGAGCTATTACCGGTATCTGTTCGTAAGTAATAGAGCTCTCGCTGCGATGAAACTTAAAGTGTATGTCACCCACGATGACGTCACAACCATCTGTTATAGTTAGAATGTGGGTGCCCTGTATATATTTTCTTGTAACTTCATTTTCGCAATTTTCAGTTATCAGTGTATCATATCTAGTATACAGGATGTAGCGGTTAACTTTAATCATTTCGGCTTTTATTTCTTCTAATTGAATCGGGATCTGTGTGCAAGTCGTGGGATTTGCAGTGAATTTCAACAATTCCTGGATACAAGTGTCTGTAATCAATTGGAAAGTATCCTTTTCCTGACAAAGGAAATATGTCTCATCTATCTCTAAGCATGGCTGGGCGAGCGACCTGAACTTCAAACTCTTTGAAAGGATATAAGGGTATTTAGGAATGATGATGAGGGTTTGTTTATGATAAGGATTATATATAGGTAAAGGATACAATTTATAGTATGTATACTGCTCAACACTAACGAGTGGTACTTCTAATAAAAATACTATCTTATCTAATTTTATGTATGATTTTACAGTTATAGAACGCTCTATTTTAATTAAATTATATGAAGTAGGTGTAAATACTAAGTTATTCGTTCTATTTATTATTTCTAGAAATTTTAGTAATTCATGTGACTCTATTACAGATTGATGTAAAATACCTAATTTACTTAAAGATAGAGCTGTCTCTATTTCATTCAATTTACTATATATCAACTGAAAGTTATGCAAATACATGTGATATATATTAGTAATCTGTGACTGTACTAAATATCTATTTTCTTTTGTCTGAAGTACCTTAAATTCACGTTCTATTTCCTTTAATTTACTAACTAATCGTACAAAATTATTATTTACTAATTTAGAAGAATTCACAAAGGTATCAATAATTTCAGAAATTATTGTTATCTTATTATTTACTTTATTTTGATTTAAAGTTAAGTCATTTAAAATAGTATCGTACCTATGTGCATCCTCGTTATCCAGATTTCCTGTGATTGCTTTAATCACGGTACCAATTGGATTCAATAGACCTCTTCTTACTCTACTATTAGGAACTATTTGCCTATACTTTCTTATAGTTACATTTTTTATAAAAATTACCTGATCTCTTAAATTGTAAAAATCTTGGCTAAAATTTTTATAAAATTGAGTAGAAATCAATTTGTTAACATTTTCAAAACCAATAACATTTTCATTTAAATCCTTATATATTAAACTCAAATTCTGGGTCTTAGCAATTATCCACTTATCATATTCGATTACAGCTGTTCCTTCCTTAAGGGTAAGTAAACCTGGATTTCTCTCAACCTTTTGGAGCAGAAGGCCCTGGCTGGTTTTCATCAGGGTCATCAGCATCACAACGTATCTGTGGGGGACGTTTAACGTTTTTAATTGGAGTTTTAGTTAATCGTGAACCAATTGCAATAGGTAATATATTACGTTCGGGTTTTCCTTTTACTACTGCTTTTTTGAAACGAGGCTTATCCTTTGATTTTCTTATATTTATATCTTTAACAAATACTGTATTTCCTTCATAAAAATCTTTATCTGATTCTCCTCCTCTCTTCTTTCTTTCCTTTTCTTTTATCTCTATCATTTTACTAGAAATGTATTTATATAAATATTTAGTACGTTTAGCATGATCTTTAAGTAATTCACCCATATATTGTTTTTCAAAATCTATATTAAATATACTATTAGATGAGGTATGACCGAACACTACTTCGAATGGGGTAAGACCTGTAGTAGTATGAATTGTGTGATTATAGGACATTATAGAGTAGGTCATAATAGAAGCAGCGTCTGTACACTTCTGCTCGTACTTAGCTAAACGGTATATTTCAATTAAAGTTGAATGAAACCTCTCTACAATTCCAGTCGAATTAGGATTATTAGGGGTTAGTTATGTGTAGATCTATTTTATATAAGGACATTAGCTCTCTCATGAGACTATTGTTAAATTCTAGACCAGGGTCGCTAGTTATTTTACGAGGTGTACCATATAAGGAAAAGTATTGAATTAATGCGCGTATTACTTCGGGTGTAGAGCGATTCTCTATTTTAATCGCCTGGCCTAATTTGCTGAAGGCATCAACTATAGTTAGGTAATATACACTATCTATAGTAAAGAGATCTATGAAAAGTTCCTGAAATGGAGAATCCTGAGTTTGAGTTAACTGCAAAATGGGTTTAATGGGTTTTCTGTCATATTTCATTTTACGACAGGCTTCGCAAGAATTTATGACAGCTGATACTGTAGTTTGCATATTATGCCAAAAATAAGTCCTACGTATTCTAACCATGGTTTCTTTTATACCTCGATGGCAAGTCTTGCCTTCGTGGTGTTGTAATATAATGGACTTCTGTTCTTTTTCATCTTCTACGAAGACTACTCTTTCGGTACATTCATAGAAGTTCACAGTATCTTTTTTAAACAGGCTATTTATTATATACGAAAAATCTTTTCTATGCTGTTCATTTTCAAAATATATGAAATATTTTATATTAGGTCTAATGTATTCTTTTAAAAATGATTTAATAAGTTCTAAGTTATTAATAGGAATAAATACTTCTAAAATCTTTTGTTTTTCCCTTGAAATATCTTTAACATTTAATTCATTTCGTAGCCACGTAAAAATGAGTATTTGGTTAGGCTTAGTATCTATAGCTTCACGTAAGATTGGTATTCCAAAGGATTCTAGATCATCTGCTGAATGAGCAGTTTCTGTACTGCTGGAAGCAGGTCGAAGAGGGTAATTTTCTTCAATAGAATTAGTTGATGAGTCAGATATAAGTATAGTCTCTTGGTCAGATTTGTTAGTAGATAGTTTTGTAATTTGTTCTGTAACCTCGTCTAGGTATTCCTGTAATCTATGTTCTTTGTCATCTATATTTACTCTCATAGAAGTTGAGTCATCGTCAGAGTCTAGAGCGTTAACTTTAATTCGTGATAGAGCATCTGCGTTTTGATTTTGTTTCCCGTTTTTATATATAATTTGAAAGTCATATTCCTGTAAACGTAAGCGCCAACGAGTCAACTTACTGTTAGGCTCTTTAAGTGAATGTAACCAAACTAATGGCGGTGATCGGTATAAATAAAGAACTTTCGTCCATAGAGGTATGGGCGGAAATGTTTAACAGCCCATATTACAGCAAGAAGCTCACGCTCTATAGTGCTGTATCGTGCTTCAGTATCACTCAATGTTCTACTAGCATAGGCCACTGGTTTGTCTGTGCCAATGGGACCTTGAGATAAAACAGCACCTAAGGCTACTGTTGAAGCATATGTTGTTAGTATGAAGGGTTTAGTCATATCTGGATATTGTAAAAGTGGAGCTGTTGTCAAGAGTTCTTTACACTTATTAATTGCGTCTATATAATTTTGATCTATAACTATTTTATTTCGTTTTTTGAGACATTTAGTCAGAGGTTGTGTGACCTTGGCAAAGTCCTTTATGAATCGTCGGTAATATCCAACAAGTCCTAGGAAGCTCTTAATTTCTGTAGTTGTCTTTGGCAATGGATACTTGAGTATAGTTTTTATCTTATCGTCATTTGGTTTTAGTCCGTCAGTAGTAATAGTGTGTCCAAGGTATAGTACCTCTTTTCTCAAAAATTCGGATTTGTCAAGTTGTATTTTTAAATTAGTCGCTCTAAGTCTGTCAAAAATCATTCTAAGTTTTTGTAGGTGTTCTTCTAGGCTAGTTGAGAATACGATGACGTCATCTAAGTATATAAGGCAGTGTAGTCCCTGCAGTCCTTTTAGCACATTGTTCATGGCTCTCTGAAAGGTTGCTGGGGCTGTTTTCAAGCCAAACGGCATTCTGAGAAATTCAAAATGGCCGTACTGAGTACTAAACGCTGTTTTCTGTCTGTCTTCCTTACTTACTTCAATTTGGTGGTAACCACTCGCAAGGTCTAAGGTGGAGAAGTACGTACTCTTTCCTAACTTGTCAAATATGTCAGTCATGTTTGGTAGTGGGTACTTGTCATCTGTTGTTATGTCATTTAGTCTTCTGTAGTCGACTACCATTCGATACTTAGGTATGCCTGATGCGTCTAGTTTCTTTGGGACCAGATGAACAGGTGCGTTCCAAGGTGAGTATGACTCCTGGATAATATTATTCTTTAATAATTGATCTACTTGATTTTTTATTTCCTCAGCTTCAGCTGGAGACTGCCTGTATGGTTTCACATATATAGGATCCTCATTTTTGGTCCTTATATGATGCTTAATTTCATTTGTAAAGGTAAGTGGAATTTGATCACAATGAAATATATCTTTATATTCTACACATAATTCTAATATTTTCTTTCTTTCTTCTTCGTTAGTATGATCTACTCTTAACCGGTTTAAATTTTCTTCTAATAGTTTATCTACTTCTATATCTTTATTATTTGTACAATAGTTTAGCTGACATTGGTTATTACCAAAAGGAGTTACCTTAAATGGTCGTGTAATAGTTAAAATCATTTCATCTTCCGTACTATTTTGAATTATAGTAGTAGCAAAACCTTTCACACAATTAACTATAGCACTTGGCATTCTTACACCTTTATAAAATTCCTTAAATTCAAGAATTGCTTCACCTGAGTATTGGTCAGTGGGTAATTCTACACGTTGTTCAGTTCGTGGTGCTAGAGTCATAACTAATTTTGGACAACAGTGCACTATAGGTATATATGTAGTCTTAGTCTTTAATATATTATTTTTTAAATCAATTACTGCACCTAGTTGTTTCAATAAATCGTTACCTACTAGTCCATCGTAACGTGAATCTACACTGTATAAATAAAATTTATGTATATCTGTAGTATTAAATGTGGGAAATAAGGGAATTTGCATTGCCTGATCATGAGTGCTAGTAGCATGTGTGCTAATGACCTCAAAGGGTTCATAATAAATGTAATCTGAAAAATACTGATTTGCTTTAGCGGGACTTATAAATGAACGGGTACTACCAGTATCTATCATAAGTTTAGCGTCAATTTCCGGTATATATATGTATGGTAGGCCACTATTTGTTGCACAATTTAATATTATGGTTTCTTTATTGTTTTTAAGGCCATGTGAAAATTTTCAGATTCTTGGGGTGATTGCTCTACATCGGAATTGGGGTAAAATGTAGAGTCATGCATGTTTTCAGAATCATTGTTTTCCTCGGGGTTGGTTTCATTAAATTCTAACATATGTTCATTATTATATATTCATTAGTATATGTGAATAACGTAGTGGGTTACGTAATTAGTACTAGTACTTAATAATCAATGTAATTTGTTATTATACATTATGTAACTGTTTGTTATTCCTTTATAAAATAAAATAAAATAAAATAAAATAAAAATAAAATTATTATAATCATAATACAAATCATAATTATCAGGGAATTGGTTGTCATAATATTCTTCAAGAGTCAGCTCATTAATTCCAAATTTTTGCTGCGGCTTGGGAGGCAACGTACGCATCGTAACATCTGTCGATGTATTAGGATTGGGTTTTAGGGGTGCATTCCCTTTAGGGATGAATCCGAACTGCTGATTTTGTGCATTGGGTAGTTGGGGTTTATAACCAAACTGAGAAGTTGGCAATTGAGGTCTGTAACCAAACTGAGAAGTTGGAAATTGGGGTCTATAACCAAACTGAGAAGTTGGCAGTTGGGGTTTGTAACCAAACTGCTGGGGTTTAAAAGAAGGCAGCAGAGGTCTGTAGCCGAACTGCTGGGGTTGAAAACCAGAAAACTGTGGTTTGTATCCGAAAGGTTGGGGTACTCTAAATTGTTGTTGGTTATGGGGTATACCGAAGTTAAATGTTGGAGGAAAATTATTTTTTTGTACTAAACCAGATGAAGGGGTTGGTATTGACGTATTTAATTTATTACCAAAATTTAAATTTTGCTTATTAAGCGGATTATTATTATATAATTTATTTCGCGAATTATACTGTTCAAGAAAGTTTACTTCCTCTAAAACAATGCTTAACGCATCCTCTAAAGACTGAGGCGCTTTTAATCTCACTATTCTTACTAAATTTTCGGGTAAATTGTAGAGAAAAACATTTAAAGATGTGTTATCATAAATAGTTTTTTTACTTTGTTTTAACTGTACGTCCTGAATTTTATTTACTTTCGACATTAATATAGATCTTACTGACTGAATTCTATTACAAAAGTCTAAATAGTTTTCCCCTGTTTTATTTTTAAGTGATTCTAACTCTATAGAAATACATTCCTCACTACGAGGGTCTCCGAAATGCTGCTCTAACAATTCCTTGAATTCTATCCAAGTCATAACATCCTCGCGCTCGCTGATAAGCGCGGCAGCGTCGTCCGCTAACCTACTGGTAATCGTATGTATGATGTAAACATTTTGAATCTCGGACCCTTTATATCTATTAATAATATATTCACATTTTCTTAAAAATAACCCTAACTGTCTTTTATCGCCCTTAAAAATAGGAATAAGTTTTATCATTTCATTGGGAATAATATTAATTTGCTCCATTTTATTTACTTATTACAATTATATACTTAATTTTTATAAAAATAACTCAGAATTTTATGAGTAACTAGTTAATTAATTTGCAATATATATTTTTTTGTTATTTAATTTATATATTTAGGTACTTTTATTTAATATTTTTAAACACTTTCACTTATTTCTACACTTACTATGCAAAATTTGATTGCTCGTTTTACTTTAAAAACCACTCGAAATTACACAAGTTTTAGGAATTGGAAAAGATAGGAAAATGAGGGAAAGTAAAGAGTTCTACTTACAAGCCACTCGACACCATCTCTTGCCGTTTTTGTGAAGACACTATTCACTCACTCCCGTAAGCCGTATTTATTTGTTTGGTTCGAAAGATCATTTACCGCTTATTATGACCAAAAATTCTACGCTGGTACAAATTTGAGTCCAAATGTAGAGGTCTCGGATTTATGATCCACACCGGGCTGCGCCAGACTTGTTTTGGGAGACGATTTAAAAGTTTTTAAAAAGTTAATTAAATTTATTCGAAGTTACGTACTTAAACTATTTAAAATTATTTTACAAAAGTTATATTGTAAATGACATACGTCCCGCGGAGTTGCACGCAAGGAACGAAGTGTGGAGACGGGGGTCTGCTCTCCTTACATTGATTCATAAGCAAACCCCTAATATGCTGAACCAGCAATAAGATGATGCAATGGTTCAGGGGTTTACGTATGTAACCCCAGAGGGTGGTTGCATGACTACCTCGATTTGACGTTGACGTTTGGAAACGTTTTGTTACAACAAACATCGATGTCTTGCGTTCAGAAAAAAAAAAAAAATTAATAAAGAAAATTTTACAACGTGACAGAGTGTAGGGGAGCACTAAGAGAGGATTTTTCAAAATTTCTATGGGAACAAAAACCCGGGCCCATGCTAGTCGAAATATAAAACTTAGGACTAACTATTCATTCAAAATATCTACAGTTATGCATAACGTCGGAACACTACGGGATGATATAAGGAAAAATAGGTTTAAAGATATTTTTCAATAAAATTAAATGATAAAAGTCCTGTTTGGCAGTAATATGTAGTCGTTCTTAAACACAACAACATCAACATCTACGATGCAAAATATGACAAATTCAATATCATAAGACCACTTACTAACCATTAAAAACCTCAGAGATCCTTGCCACAAAAACAAATAAAAACTTACGGTCCCAACAATAATTGTACACAAACAAACAAAAATCACCATACGCCATCAAATTATACCATTCGACTTATAATCTGCGTCGCGGCATGTCATTTTGGGCTAAAAAAATGTAATTTCGGCCCAAAAAGTGACCTTTTCGGTCGTTAGAATGGGTGCCTCTAATGATATGGCTTAGCTTATAATAATGTCTGGGCCTTTGCGTCGCAAAATGCCGATTTAGGTGGTAATAGGTCCAATGCTGGACATAAAATTATATTATCCATCTAGCGTTTCGAGATTTTGCATACTTACTTAATACTTAATTAAAATGAAGGGATATTCAAATTACGTACCTACCTGATAGTTGGGAGAAATAGGTCATAAATTTGTTTTTTCTGACTTTTTGTTGACTAAATCCTAATTCTTAAGAGTTTTAACTCTTCACGCTTTATCTACTGAACCAATCTTCCTGAAATTTTGCATACACATAGTTTTGTTAAAAAACATATATTCAACGTAAAAACAATAAACACCCATACGATATTTGATTTTGACCGAACTGCGGAAAGTATTACAGTTATCAGTATCTATTATAGTTAGCAGTGCCTTAGTACTGCTAACTATAATAGGCTACATTCAGTATTCTGCAGTATCTCTGACCAATTTTATAAATTCTTTTTACCCCTCTTTATTTTAAAGGGCTTTTATCTTTTTGAGGTATGTTATCTTATACAATAATTCTTGATTTCTCGACCGTTACTGTGTGTTGCAAATTGCTATTTATATAAATTGATTGCCGTCTGTGAGAGAACTTTATATGCTGCTCATTTATCGTTTTTTATACATTATCTACTTTGTAGAGCATTATTTTTTTTTTCAAATAGGAATGACAGTATGATCACGTCGCTGTGACCATCACTTATTTGCCTAAGGCAACTGTTACCGATACGTGGGGACAGTCGTTGACAAAAGTTATTTACTAGGAATTGTATTGGAAAACGTTCTGTCTGACGTGCCGGAGTCACCTAAAGATTCCAATTTGTCAAAATATCCAGTGTCCCTTTTGTTTTCTATCAGAAAATCACATTTAATACTTAAGCACAGATTATTATAAGACTATGACCTAAGTAGCAATTTGTCACTATATCTAAAGCTCCATTCCATCAGAAAGCCCACTATTCAGCTAAGCGTGGCTTTCGAGTTTCACGACCCTTGGCTACTACTCCGTAAGGGATAAAGACGTGATTCTATGTATGTATGTATGACCAAAGTTAGATATTAGTTAGTCTTATTAGGCGTGTTTGTAGCCAAAATTGGTGTTAGATTAACACCAATTTTGGCCACAAACAGAAATAAAAGAGTAAAGTCAACACCCTTTTTTTCAGTAATTAGTCCGTAATTTATTAATACATATATGATTGTCAATATCTTAGGTTCCAAGAGGCGGATCAAGATGAAATTTACGCCAGATTTTAAGTTAGACCTTTAGCAATACTACTGTAAAATATATAATTGAAAAAATTGACATTTTAAATTTTAAATTCTATTAATAATATTTTTAAATCTAAAATTAATAATGACATGACGATATGTAACTATGATATAATTATATATTTAAATTGTAAAATCTTTAACAATCCGCTTGCCGTTCCACTCTAATTTAATTGCAATGCCCTACAGGGTTCACATTGTACCTAAAATATGTAATACATGCTACCTTTGTGTACTGTATAATGTGAAAGGCAATAAATTATTTGAATTGAATTGAAAAAACGGCGACTAATTTTCTTAAGTAGTTTTTCCGTGATTGCATAAAAACATACCTACACAAAGAAAAAAAATATTTTTAGCTAAAAACAAACAAACAAACGTAGGCGCCAAGTCAGCCAAGCTAAAGTGGAACTGGGCTGGACATGTTTGCCGCATGCCGCCCAAAAAATGGGCCCGACTCTTCGATCAAGATACTTGATCGAAGGCCCGACTAGCTACCCTATGGGTACTAGAGGGACGTAGGCCTAGGGGTAGACTGCGAACGAGATGGCGAAATGACATTGAATGTTATCTGCGGGAGCGGAAGCGGGTATCTCTTGACAGAGAATTATGGAAGGAGAAAGGGGAGGCCTTTGCCCAGCAGTGGGACACTTTAACAGGCTAGAAAAAAATATATATTCATAGATTTGAATTACTTTTCCTCTCACCTGTACTCAAGATGTCACTGCCCAGAAATTGGTTCAAAACCACAGAGCGAGCGAAGCTAGGCATTAGCAGATGGACAAAATTGTATTTCGAACTAGAGCGAGATAGACTTATACTCGCTTGTAGAGTGAGGGAGACCGGTGATATAGCTTAATTTCTGCGTTGCGGTTTGCAATAATGTTAGCGGTTGTATTGCGTGTGAATATATGCGTAAAATATTGATACATCTCTAACTAATATTATAAATGCAAAAGTGAGTTTATTTGTTTGTTTGGTATCTCTTCACGCTTTATCTACTGAACCAATCCTAAAATTTCGCATACACATAGTTAGAAGTACTGAGAAGGACATAGGTACCTTTCTTCCTGGGAAAAAGCACTGTTTCCGTGAGAAATTCACGCGGGCGAAAGCTATTTGACGATAAAATATATTTAGTGTTTTTATGAGAGATACCTTCTTCCCCGCGATGATTCTCGATGATTTTCTCGATGACATTTTAGTTTTATATAAAAAAAAAGTTTTATAAAAAAATACTTTAATATTTGTTCCCTAGCCGCAAAACAGTTGAGGACGCCAGATGGCGTAATTAAGCAACTGTTGAAGACAATAGCGCAATGAATGGGGCTTCAGAATTGTTTTCAAGGGTGCTTATAGTGCGATCTGCGGTAGTACTTGTATAGTTTTTTTTTTATATTTTGTGGCGGAATAATCATGGTGTGAGACAGAGCTGTCTACGGGGTCGACAGAGCCCCACATCTCACTGATAGATGATATAATTGAATAAAGACAAAAATAATCAAAATATTTAGGGTTCTCTACATGGTTAAAAGCGTAGCTATTATTTATGTTAGAACTTAAGCTAAGCAATTTTCATTTTTATGTCAAAAGTAGGTCATGAACTACTATATGTATATAGTAGACATATGTGGGTGTATTTTTATACCCCTTCAGCCGCTTTCGAAACCAAAATGTCGAAACTAATTTCGAATAACGAATAATATTTCTTTAACCGAAACTATTTTCCAAATAATACATTTTTTTCTGTTTTCGAAACTCCTTATCAATTACGAAAAATAATTCTGTTTTCGAAACCGGTATTTTTTGTGTTTTTGCACGCCTTTTTCCCGTGGGAGTAGGCAGGCACTAGCGATTTCCACTCGCTACGATTCTTACAGATCTCTGTCGATTTCTATACATTTTTATATAACACAAAATATATAAACTCATTCGAAAAATAAGTGCAACAAAAAGGCGTCGGCAACAGCTAGTCATGTAAATTTCGTCTATATGCTTTTAGATCTTTATTCCATCTGAATGAAAACAATAAGTAATATAAATATAGTATTTTATTGTTTCGTTTACAGCGCACGATTCGATTTTGACAGGTCATACCTACTTATCTAGTAATGAGAGAAAAAAAGTTTATTTATTATCATTATATATTTATAGATACTTAAGTACCTACTTGTTCTCAGTAGCGGATTTAGGGGGTAGGCACGGAGGCACGTGCCCCCCCCAGACAGGATTTTTGTGTACCTACTTATTTACTGTGGCGATTCCATCACTCATAGTACAAATTGTCAGAGTTAATAAATATTTTATTAACTCTGACAATTTGTACTATGAGAGTATGTAGAAATTTACAGGATGGACATGAGAAATTTTTTCTTCTAACAAGTTTATTTAATTATTTTTTTTGCCAGTCTGCAACTTGTGCCCCCCCAGAAAAAAATCCTGGATCCGCCCCTGCTTGTCCTTAAACAAATATGTATTAGATAGTAGTGTCGTTTCGACTTTTAAAGGTTAAATGTGTTGTTGTAATATTGTTAATAGATTAAAACCCAGTGCCGAGAAACTTAATTAAGTTTGTAGTGTACTGTAAATATGTTTTTATACCTACATACATATTATCACGTCTTTTTCCCGTGGGGGTAGGCAGAGACTAGCGATTTCCACTTGCTACGATCCTTACAGATCTCTCTCGCTTCCTCTACACTCATCACTCTCTTCATACATGCTCTCCGGTTATGGGTGCTCCTAATATCTCCCTTTTTAAGGAGATCCGCAATCTGGTCGAAGTGCGTTCTTCGAGGTCGACCCTGACCAACTCTTCCATTCACCTCTGCTTTATAAATACCTTTCGTCAATATCTTTTTATCCATCCTCTCACCATGCCCAAACCATCTTATTATTATTGTGATGTATAAATAAATAAATTATCGTATTGCAGGCACAAGAAGACTGTACTTGTATCTACCTACCTGAAAGTTTGTAATCCATATTTAATATTAGCTAGCCCCACGGCTTCGCCCCCATGAGAGTTTGGGATGAAAACTTTCCTCTATTACACACAGAATGATTTTTTTAAATAGGACTTGTCTTCTTCTTCTTATCTTCGTGTCTGAATTTGTTTTTCCCCGCAGACTAAAGATCGTATCATGTAAAAGTTTCCAAGCCCATTGATTTTCCGTGACGCGGAGTAAAAAGAAAGCTTTTAGACGCATTAAGTTGGACATTTAATTGCGTCGGAAAGTTGACAGAAATAAAAATAACAGTTCTTCTCACGAGCGACGCTGGTAAATAAGAATGGGGGAGTTACGTATTTTATTATATACTAGCTTTTGCCCGCGACTTCGCCCGCGTGAATTTTCCACGGGATCAGTGCTTTTTCCCGGGACGAAAGATACCCTACGTCCTTCTGTGTATGCGAAATTTCAGCAAGATTGGTTCAGTAGATATTGCGTGAAGAGGTAACAAATAAACAAATAAATAAACAAACTCACTTTCGCATTTATAATATTAGTTAGGATATTGTTTACCTTTTTTTGTGACCTTTCATAGACAAAAATCACATCAAAATTTGTAGAGTAAGAGAGAGAAATAGAAAAGACAGTTTCTGTAAAGTTATTGGGCTATTTATCCCAAAAATCCAAAAACGACGACCTCCGTGGCCTAACGGTTATCACGCCAGACTGCCACAGCGGAGGTCCCGGGTTCGATTCCCGGTCAGGTCAAAATGGAAAATGATCTTTTTCAGATTGGCCTGGGTCTTGGATGTTTATCTATATATATATTTGTTATAAAATATAGTATCCTTGAGTTAGTATCCCATAACACAAGTCTCGAACTTACTTTGGGGCTGACTCAATCTGTGTGATTTGTCCGTATATATTTATTTATTTAAAAATTCTAAAGCAGCGAAGTCGCGGCGCGCAGCTAACTCTTTACATAAACAGACCAAAATGAAGTATTATTTATTCGAACCCCGTGAATTTCCCGTCGCTAGGGCCTCCCCTACGCCACCCCGCCCCTGTTGCCATGACAACCGCCAAGGGTCTGCCTATAAAGGAATAGGGGATGTAGCTGGCTTTTCGGGGAGGGTTTTGCGTGAAAATGGAAAATGTTACATTATCCTATCCTAACTAATATTATAAATGCGAAAGTATAAGTCTTCACGCTTTATCTACTGAATCAATCTTCCTGATTTCGTATACACATAGTTAGAAGTACTGAGAAGGACATAGGGTACCTTTCATCCCGGGAAAAAACACCGTTCCCGAATAAACTTAATTACGCTGACTCAGCAATGAACGCGACAAAATCCTAATAAAATAGATGGACAGACAGACAGACAACAAAGTGATACTATAAGTAAGGTGTTCCGTTTTTTCCTTCAAGAAAATTGTTCTAAATCCACAAATTAAAAAAGAAATCATAAAAATTGGCCGCCAGAAAAACGTTGGAAAATCGAATGTCGAACGATAACCTCGTTTTTAAATGAAATGATCTTCGATAAACTATACCGCTATAGTTGATTGAATAAATTCATAATACAAATATCCACAGGAAGATCCGGAAGGTATTCCGTATAATGTTATCTGTGGTTAAACATAAACAAATGAATGAATGATTTATTAACACACATTTTACACTTAAAGATATAACAGTTGGCTCCACACTAGGCAACCTGCTTGTCTTGTAGTAGCCAAATGCGATTTGACAAACGTAATTCAAAAGCCGACATTAGATTTAGTACATTCTTAATAAAACACTGTACATCTCAATACATATTTATAAAAATTCTACTGATATTATAAATGCGAAAGTTTGGATGTGAGTTTCTGAATTTGTGAGGATGTTTGTGACTCAATCACCCAAAATCTATTGAACGGATTGCGATGAAATTTGGAATACGGGTAGAAAAATACCGAGAATAGCACATAGGGTACTTTTTATCCCGAAATTCCTATGGGAGCCCTGGCTAGCACTATATGAACTCTAGTGAGTATGAGACAGTAAAAATCAATTGTTTTTATTTCAATAGGCTGAAAATAGCACTTTTAAATCGTCATATACTTGTTTTTTAGTTAGTTGACGTCATAAAATTACTTAAAGCTAAGGTAAGTGTAAGGTTAGTGAGTATAAAAATGAAGATTTTTCGCGTATCTACTTTTGTTAACTGAAATAAGTGAATTTTACCTATATATATCGTTAGAGAGAGATTAGAATTTAAAATAAATTAATAGTAAAAAAACTAAAAAAAAAATCTGAATGAATTATGAATGACGCCACATTATTTTTCGAGTTACTCTCAACAAACCCTTTCATTTGATACCTAACCATATTGTAGAAATGGGTGTCTATTAAAATACAGATTTTTATCACATCGATTATCATGTCCCAGAAAACTATTCCACGTTTTTCAATCTATTTTTTTCTTAAAACATCGAAAAACTTATTAACGCAGTTTCATAATATCGAACAACATTTCCTAAAAAAAACGTTATAAAAATTTCTACTATTCCAAGAAAAACGATATATCAAACTAACATATCACACATGTATTAAGATATCGATGTAACCATTTATAATAACATGTTTCAATATTTAACGATGCGCATCATAACTTTTAATCGCAGTAACGTTTCATCGAACGCTGCATTCGCTTGTTGTTGCTTAAAACATGTAAAAAGGTATAGCAAGATTAAGGCATACAGCAAGCATGCATGCAGCAAGCACAACAAACATGAAGCAAGCATCAGCAAGCATGAAACAAGCATGCAGCAAGCATGCAGCAGGCATACATCAAGCATGAAGCAGGCATGCAGCAAGCATGCTGCAAGCATTCAGCAAGCATGCAGCAAACACGCAAGCAGGCATGCAGCAAGCATGCAAACATGCAGCAAGCATGCAAACATGCAGCAAGCATGCAAACATGCAGCAAGCATGCAAGCAGGCATGCAAGCATGCAGCAAGCAAGTATTTCTGGGTGGCTCCACCAGAAGACTCGCTCCGTCGGCCCTTCGATTCATTCGGGCACTTAACCTCGCTCCGCTCGAGAGGTCGCCGGCTCGCTTCGCTCGCCACCTCCCCCCCTCGCTTCGCTTCGGCCTCGTGCCCTCATTTTCTCAAGACCTTCTTCGCGAGCCTTCTGGTTCCGCGCGAAGGAATAACACTCTAGTATATGACAAAGTTGAGCCACGTGGAGTCGGGGTGCTCTGAGTCGGATTTGTGATCCATTTATAATTAATGGACTAGCTATAAATTTACTGTTGATCAATACAATACTACCAGATTAATCTATCTACATAGGGTAACATAATAATATAATATTTGATGTTTCAAATATATTGCAAACTGAAACTTACGTAGAAATAAAATTATGGGTAACAAAACTTTGATGTTTCATTATTTCGATGAAATACATAAAATATGAAAAGAAATAACGATAGAGTGTGTTTGTACGTAATGAATAATCGTGTAAATGAAATTTCGATGTAAACAGATTTAAGGATTTGTTACATATTGTATTAAAATATCTGCGAATGGTTTTATGGGACATGAAAATCGTTGAAGTAAATTGCGATAAAGTGATGGGTTCCCTGTAGAAATGCATTACAAATAACTATTCCGCCATCTTGGATGGTCCGCCATTTTGGATTTAGAATGACGTCACATACGATATCATGCATTGTCATCCAAACTAAACGTGCGTACAAAATTTCAGCTCAATCGGTTGAAGATATCTACTTCAAAATTGAGTTCTAAGATTCCACATTCTACACAACAAAAAAAGTTTCATTCAAATCGGTTCAGTACTTTCGGAGATTAGCGAGATCATACATACAGACAGACAGACAAGAAATTCCAAAAAATTTTTTTGCTTTCTATTATTCTTTTTAAGTGTCCATTTCAGTCAAAAATACTAAATGTACAGACAAAATATTTTTACTGTTTTATTATATGTATAGGCTAGCTGTTGCCTGCAGCAAAAAGTATATCTTGTGTGTTTTTCATACAAACTTTGATTTCCCATTTCAGCCCCTAGGATTTTGAAAAAAAATAAGCCTATGTTTGTCCCCGTATCTTCAACTATATCTATACCAAATTTTAACAAAATCGGTCCAGCGGTTACCCGTGAAAGCAAAATAGACAGACCAACATTCGCATTTATAATATTAAATGGATTTATTTGTCTTTTTCAGTTGCATCTTTCTTATCCACGCCTGTAGCAAAACGAACTGCGTACAGACTCTATATATTATTGTGATACAATACAGATATGTACTTACATTATTTGTTGCAAGAAAAGCTATCGTAATCTCCTCGAAAACAGCATGAAAATCAGTTCAGCAGTTTTGGAATTCATCGCATGGAAATATTATTTCATTATATTTAGTGAAATCTATACATATAATAAAACAGTAAAAATATTTTGTCTGTACATTTAGTATTTTTGACTAAAATGGATAGAGGGACACTTAAAAAGAACAATAGAAAGCAAAAAATTTTTTTGGAATTTCTTGTCTGTCTGTCTGTCTGTCTGTCTGTCTGTCTGTCTGTCTGTCTGTATGTATGTATGTACGCGTTTCAAGCAAAAACTACTGGACGGATTTGAATGAAACTTTTTTGTTATATAGCTATTAAGCCTGGGCAACATATAGGCTATAATTGATTTTGAAAACTGAAACACCTGATGAAGAACCATAGCAGAACAGCTAAACTATTTGAAATATGGATATGATGCCTTAACAAAAGTCGTTCAAACTGATGAGCATTTTCTGCTGACGTATAAAAATTGAAGATCTGGAACATCTGATGAAGAACTGCAAGAGACCAGCTACACTATAACATATATGGAAATGGCGCCTTAAGAAAAATCGTTTAACCTGATGAGCATTTTCTGCTGACGTTTAAAAATCGAAGATCCGAAACATCTGAAACAGTTTGGAACACAAAAAGACTTTTCGTCTAAGCGAAACTCACGCGGGCGAAGCCGCGGTCAACAGCTAGTGTTTAAATATATCGATCGTGTTTTTTCAAATAGGTAGATACATTTTATTTTTACTCAGACCCCCCTGTTACTATTGAAGTCAATGTGACATAAAGGGAAGGTTTCCAACGATTGATTGCGACAAGAGGGCAATGCAAGTACCTACTTGATACTTACAATAGTCATACAAGTACCTAACTGTTGCAATCTGTAATCTCTACATTATTAAGGTATTTTTCTTGCGAATAGGGGACTGACCAAGGTAAACTCCATTTATTCTTACCAGTCCTATCATGTAAACAATCTTCACAGTACTTTTTGTGAATTTTGTTGAAAATAAATCAAATATTAGTTCAAACCTAAACATTCTAAAGTAAAACATTTATTAACCACGAAAGTAATTTCCTAAAAAGTCTATTTTAATTTATATTGTTGTAAAATCATAAAAAGTCATGGTAAGATTGCTTACATGACAGGACTGGTAAGAATAAATGGAGTTTACGAGAATTGTTAAAAATATGTACTTTTATGATAGAACTAGCTTTTGCCCGCGGCTTCGCTCGCGTTAATCCTTTCTTAGCGGATGCCTACGTCATAACATCTACCTGCATGCCAAATTTCAGTCCGATCCGTCCAGTGGTTTGGGCTGTGCGTTTGATAGATCACTATGTCAGTCAGTCAGTCACCTTTGAATTACATATAATTAAACACATTTTGCGACATTTCAGTAAGAGTTTTTTCTCCTGAGCTAATTTATTAGAGCTCAAACGTTTAGGGAAAGTCCATTTCTACGCGTGACGTCATATGAATATACATGTGTAGCGTTTTGATATATCGTCCAAACATCGCCTAAAAATGTTAATTGTTTTTTGTTATATCTTGGGAAATACTTTGGTTATTGATGTAATTGTTTGACTGATGATTCTATTATTGAGATATTTCAAAGAATCATCAAAAATAAAGTAGTCCGGTCCCCTATTGAGTAAGTGAGGTGAGATGAACTATTTTCATATTTTTCTTCCAAAGCTACGTCGTTTAAAAAGTAGCTACGATTTTTGTAGCGTTTGATTACTTTGTTTCTAGTCCTCAGTGATACTAAATCAAAATCTCTTTATTTGCAACTAGCTTTCGCCCGCGGCTTCGCCCGCGTGAACTTCCCACGCGAACAGTGTTTTTTCCCGGGATGAAAGGTACTCTATCTCCTTCTCCGTACTTCCAGCTATGTTTATGCGACATTTCAAAAGGATTGGTTCAGTAGATAAAGCGTGAAGAGGTAACAAACAAACAAACCATCAAACAAACAAACTCACTTTTGCATTTATAATATTAGTTAGGGTTAGGATAAAATGTATGTATAAAGATCTTAACAAGCTAATTATTAAAAAATAAAAAACACGACTGACAACTCACATAGCCTATGTCACTCGGAGGAATGCAAGGAATCTAAAAATACCTCTCACATCAATATCTATTCAGCCGTTCAGGACTTATGGTGGAATAAAGAAACTTACATACATACATGAACCCTGAAGACATAACACTTCTTTTATGGTCAGTTGACATTCATTCATTCATTCTATGTCAGTCTATGGTACTGATCCACTTTCGATGTTGCTTCTTCATCGTTGATACTTGTATCAGTCTTGTTTATCACATTAGTATTTGATTGTTATTTTTCAATATTTACTATAGAAGAAGAAGCAATTATATAGAAGCTTAACTTACCTAACGATTGATCTAAATAAAACATGTACATTTACATACTTCGACAAAACACACTTATACATTATTTATTTCACAAATAAACACAAAATATCATTAAATTCTCGTTTTCGAGATTTCTGTCAACGTGATGAATAAATATTATTTATGTTCATATAATTTGTCATTCGAAACCATACCTTGAAACATGGCGAACCCGCCATTTTAAATAGACCTTCTACTCCCCGCGAAATCTAACAGAAATCAAATAACAATATGAAACGAATCGAACACAAGAGCTCTTTTTAAATTGGCTGAGTATTCTATTCCATAAACTCGACTCAGAGCTACAAATGTATTTTTATTTCTTTCTGGCTTGCGTTAGGAGTAAAGTTAGAGAGAGATGGAGCATTATAAGGGGTCGTGTTGCATATCATTATTAGGTCCTTCGAAATGGAACAAGCTATTGTGATGCCATCTCTTTTTGTTCTATGTGTTTGTTACGTGTGTGAATGTGATAGTAGGGTAAAATGAATGATTGTAGATTTAATTTTATTCTGATTGGGAGGCTTCGTAATTTTTTTTCTTTTTAAACAAGCTATGCCTAACAAATCCTAGAATTATTTATTACAATAACAAATTTTATTACAGACAGCTAATAACTGTTCTGTGACTCAATGGTTGACATGCTAGACGATATTCTGGAGGTTCGGATACGATTCCAAGTGAACAAATGTTTGGTTTATGTTTGTTGTGTCCGTTATTTTGAGTTGCGGTTGTGTTCATCTAACTATAATCTCTACTTGTATCGTAATTTACATCATATGTGTATGTATATATGTATGTAATATCTATAATAAAATATACCAATTTAGTAAGTATCCCATAACACAAATTTTGATGTCCCGAAGTGTATTTGGGATCTTGCATGTATGTAAATATCATGTAAGTATGTAATTTCTTTATTTTTAAATAATTAGATTTTTTTAATATTATATTTTATTTATTTAATACACTCATGATCAAAAAATATTTTTATTTTTAAATAATGTATGTATGTTTTATTTTAAGTTTTCTTAAATATCGCGGGTACCAATAATCAATAATTTAAGTAAAAATTAAAAAAAATTATATGCCGCGTATAAAAATTTCTTCTGTAAGTGACTGACAGACAACACACAGCCAAAACTACTGGGCGTAGGAAGCTGAAATTTGTCATGTAGGTTCCTTAGGGAGTGTAGGGGAGCACTAAGAGAGGATTTCCCGAAATTCCCGCGGGAACGAAGTCCCAGACCCAAGCTAGTATTAGAAAATTTATTGTTTACAGAAATTTAGCACTAATCCTACTTCCTATAGTATTAAATGCGAAAGTTTGGATGTGAGTTTGTGAGGATGTTTGTTACTCAATCACGCATAATCTACTAGACCGATTTCGATGAAATTTGGTATACGGGTAGAAAAATTCCGGGAATAGCACTTAGGGTACTTTTTATCCCGAAATTCTCACGGGAGCGAAGCCCCGGGACGCGGCTAGTATTATATAAATTTATTGTTTACGAGTAGCACTAATTTCATCTATAAACCAAGCTAGGAGCAAAAGTAAGGCAATAAACTTCTAAAGGCAGATAAACACGTATGTTAACGGTTAACCACCAAAGAATGTATGTTTTAAACCGTTTCTAAACCGCAGTGGCTGATGTTAATGTTGCATGCATATGTATACACACACCATTACTTACTAGGAAACCATTTTGATGATACCTATATAAGATAAGATTTATAGATGACTAGCTTTCGCCCGCGGCTTCGCCCGCGTGAATTTCTCACGGGAACCGTACCTTTTCCCGGCATGAAAGGTACCCTATGTCCTTTTACGTACTTCCATTTCAGGAAGATTGGTTGAGTAGATAAAAGCGTGAAGAGGTAACAAACAAACAAACCAACAAACAAACTCACTTTCGCATTTATAATATTAGTTAGGACTTGAAAATAATCTGAGACTAGTCAAGTCATCATATATACCTTACCTTGTCCCATCATCTGGGGTCGGCGCAATATGTCCTATCGCTCCATAACGTTCTGTTCCCAGTCATATCAACATTCACTCCCAACGCCCTCATATCGTCCCTCACGCAGTCTGTAACGCGGCTACACGTTAATCCTCTTTGAATCTTATTATGCGTGTGCTGGCACATACATACTTATTTCACCTGTCATAAATTTTAAACAGTATTCATTCATATTCGATTCTGCATTTTTGGTTGTCATTCTTGGCCTAGCATCTACCGATATCTATTATTACAAGTTACTTTATTTGTAAGCTAAAATAATACGGTTTTTAAATATTATTAAACTATAGACCCTTATCGGGTATGTATTATTAAGTTTTATTAGTTGTTTTGGAAGTAATTCTAAATTTATAGTGAAGTGTGTTATATTTTCTAATCTTTATATATTTTTGTTTTCGGTCTATTTCTTTATCAATAAAAAACTATTACAACGACCCTGGAGATGATTCACCTCTTTTTGGGTCTCCCTCTTCTCCTGTGACCACGCACCTTCCTATTCAACGTCTTTTTAATTGGATGCTGGTCTTCCCTTCTCATTACATGTCCAAACCAGGCCAATCTATTACTCCTTACTATGTCATTCTTCCTTTTAGATCTTAAACCTGAGACTAGTGTCACACTATAAAAAAAAAAGAATATCCTCATTGGTAATAATAATCATCATCATCATAAAGGCTCTTGTCGGTGGAGTTCCTTTTATCTTTCTCTTCTATTCTTTTTTCTGTTAACTCTTGAAAGAGTTAGTGATAATGACAAGTTTTACAAAAGTTACTACGGGATAACGGCGCGCGGCGTGATAATATTTATTGAAGTATGTATTACCTAATTAACTATATCTCTTGACCAAGTTAAAGTTACAGAGAAAAATAACAATTTTAAAGTTTGACGATTCATTATTAAGTGTAATATTTTCCTAGAAATAATTAAAAAAAATAGTTTTGTATGTTCCCATAATTTGGCCATTCAAAAATAGAATACCACACATTTTATTCATCAGCCAATTTTTATCTTATGGGACCGCGCGTCCTCTCCCCACAACTCCTTCCATCCGACTGAGCACGGACAATAGAATTTGATTCGCGGACTACCCTCTTTTCGCGGACAATTTCGCCAGTACAATAAGCAAATTGGTCCTTTGTACATATGAAAGGTTCAAGACAATTTTCTGACTCAAACTAGTGGAAGTGACTGTTCCGTTTTCTCTTTTTATTAACTATTGTCTATGGGTTTTTGGGGGTAGGTTAATAATGTATTATTGTATATGTGATGAAAGAAAGCTAATTTTGATTGACGGTAGTTTGGGATTGTATTAACACAAATTGTGGCTTGTAGTTCATACGCTATCATTAAATTTTTAAGTTAATAACTTGCATATAACTAGGTACTGTTTGTGCATTTCAAAGAAATCATAGTATATAGAAAAATTGTGAGAATGGGACTTGAGAAAGACAGTCCTTTATTCAACTACTTTAATTATACTAATTTAGCTACTTACTACACTACAGTAAGTACACAGCAATCGTAAAAATTACTAGACGGATTTCAATGAAATTTGGTACAAGGGTATAACTATTGGTTAGTTACCAGTGCGTTGGGTAAACAAAACATGAAAAATTTAAGGTATTTTTTTGTAGCAGTTAGTAAATTAATAAAACTGTGCATTATTGAACTGAGATGAGTAAATCCAATTGTTATTTTTAAAACTAAATATATACTTAAACTTTATAAACACGTCAGTTACTCAATGCAATCAAAATCGATTGGGTATATAACAGTAATTTGGTATTGACACAATGACAGGGGTCCGACAAACCACACCCCTAAACCATAGACAGAAATAAAATTACATTTTTTTAAAAACCACAGTCGCGACTTGCGACAGACGCGCGGCGCCTACGCAGTCCTTTACCAAAATTTGAATTTGAAATTGGAACGTAATGGCGTCCCTGGCGGCCATCATTAAAAATAGATCATAGACAAAAATGATTTTCTTTTTTATTTTCGTATAATTTTAAATCGTTTAATGTTCGATTTCTAAGTAATGTTAAGTTTTTTGCTACGATTATTATTATGTGACCTAGAGCAACACATTTATCAGATCTCGATTTCATCTATATTAATCTTCTGTAACTTTTAAAAGTCAAAAAAATATTGAAAGAGGATTTTTCTCGCGGCTTCGCTTGCAAAATATGTTCTCTCGAGAACAATATTTTTGCCCCTTATTGTAATGTTTTGATAAAGAGAAAGTAAATAGAGTCCATAGAGCTAAAAATATAAATTTATTTAAAATAAAATATCTATCTAAATATAAGTAATTAATAATATCTTCTTTATGTTTTGTATTTTCCTTTATCAAATGCAAAAAAATCTGTTCATAAAGTCCCCAAGCGTCTGTTTGTCAGAACGCGAAAATCACAATAACTACTGAATGCATTCATACTGTTTTCACTAATATTTGTTACCTCTTCGCTCTTTAACTACTGAACCAATCTTCCTGAAATTTCGCATTCACATAGTTAGAAGTACTGAGAAGGAGATAGGGTACCTTTCATCCCGGGAAAAAGCACTGTTGTTGGAATACAGACGGGCGAAGCCGCGGGCACAAACTAGTGTTCAGTAAATGACCCCTGACTGACCGATTTAAGACAATATCACGGATATCTCAATTAAGAGTTTTTATAATCCTAATTTTATTATAATGGCAGGAAATATTCTGTTTTGAATTTGTAATGAGATGAGTTTTTTATATAAACTTGGCGCCTAAAATTATGGAAATGAGAGAGACGCGACGACTTTTGAGAGAAAATTTTTGAAGAAAATTTTATATGGACTTTTTATTTTTTCGAGTCAATATGTGCTTAATACTTATTAATTGCAGTACTTAGTCTTATTACTATTGTTCTGACTTTTATGTTTATCTGGCAAAGAAGGAAATACAGCAAAGAAGGAAATACAGGATGTACCCGCTTTTCTTCTCGCATTGGCCGTAAAAATCGATTAAGGTATAAATAACTAGCTAGCACTAGATTAATTTCTGGCGATGCTGAGCTTATAGTTTCATGATCGCAAGAGCTAAATATAAAATATTTTAGAAATTCATTCCATTATTTTTTTTTTCTAAATAAATAAATCGTTTATTTTTTTTCCAAATTAGGCTAATTTTATGAACTTAATTTGTACGCGTACTTACTTTAACATCTTCGAAGAAGTTAGTAATCCATTTTTGAATTTACATCTTGACACGCACAAGATTCCAAGGATTTTAACACTGCCAACATTGAAGAAGTTAACGTTCCATTTTTGAATCACTTCTTTGACACTTCAGGGTTACCAAACACTGGCAACTTTGAAATAATTCGACGTTCCATATTTAACACTCCCTTAACAAAAAGGAAACCTAAACACTGGATATTTTCGGCCATTTTGAATTACTGGTCTGTGCAAAATTTTGCATCTGTTTTATTTGTGCAATAAAGATATCTCAAACAAACAAATATTGAAAAACAAGCGAACACAGCGGCCGGTAAAATTGTAATGGTGCCGAAAACAGTTGACTCACAAATGACGTTGTAATTCGTTTGGAAATCAACGATAATTTGAGATCGATAATGCATATTTTTTGTTTATAACAATTTGAATGACGCAGCGCAGGTAAATGATTATGATACTTATGTTCGTGGTGGTAAGGTTCAATGGTTTGAGCTATTATCTAAACGTGGTGTGGTGCAAGGGGATGTCATTGTTCTGTCATGACAATAAGAAAAGACATATAACCAAGAGAGAGATGGAATAATCGTTCTTACTTAAGTATTAAAAAATTTACATTTTCACTGAAAATTTCAGTTGGAGGAAAACATCGCGAGGAAACTACAGATTATGAATGACTTGAGTCGCTAGATAGTGGTATGCGTCAAATCATGTCAGATGCCTTTAGGCTATTTGAGAAAAGTCAGGCCATAACTATTAGTAATCTGTGGTCAGACGTTCAATCTACATCTACACCCATTAATATTATAAAGAAAGAAATATTTGTATTTTTGAATATTTGTAACGAATAGCTAATCTCAAAAACTACAGGACCGATTTTATACACATATTTAAGAACTATGTTCTTGTCGGTGGAGCATCCTCCATTTGCATCTATCTTTCGCCATCGATTTAACCTCCCTATACGACACAACCCTTGCCTTCTCTTTTATTTGGTCTATGAATGCCCTTCTTGGCTTTCCTTTTCCTCTCCTAGCTTCGATTTGATATAGGTAGTGTTAAATAGATTTATAAATATTTAGTACACAAGGGATAGTACCATCATCTACCACAGTGTGCAAATATTTATAAAGATTTCCATGTCCATGATTCACCCCAAAACCAACCAATATATGCGCACCGCAAAAAAACCCTAAACCAAGGTAACCTATATTCAAAACCTAATCGCTACGTCCAGGACAGATCAGTATCTCATTATTAGTTATTATATTTTATTATTCTAATCGAAACAACGCTAGGTTAAGTCGAAAAACGTTTGATTATCATAATGATAAGTTGGCATAGAGTACGGCGGTATTCAGAGCCGACAATTAGGAGGGAAAAGTAGGTATATTATTTATTATTTAATAGCCATTAATGTCCCAGTACTGGCCAAAGGCCTCTCTCTTCCTCTTCCAAGACTCCCGAGCCAAGGCTATAGCGCGCCACCTTTAATCAAACCTGTTCAATTCGTAGATACATATGACAAGAATATAGGTAGGTATAAGATGACATTATCCTAGGATAATGTCATCAAGGAGGACATGGTCCAATGGTCTCACAAATAAGGATGCCGAAGACCGTGAGAAATGGAGAAGAAAAAGTAGGAAAGCGGATCCTGGGCTCCCAAGCATATGCTGAGGATGCAACCGGGAAACCTCTCAGAGCAGAGATGGGTTGACGCCGGGAAAAAACGGTTTCTCTCCGTTTATTCCCGGGCGTAAGCCCATCTAAAGGTATACATAGAATAACGTCTTTATCCCTTACGGGGTAGACAGAGCCAAGAGTCGTGAGACTCGAAGGCTACGCTTAGCTGAATAGTGGGCTCTCTGATGGAATGGAGATTCAGGTATAGTGATAGGTTGCTAGCCCATCGCCTATGAGTGGAGGAATCCCCAGTTTAAGGCCCTTTCCCTCGATTGACTTTTACAATCTGCGCGGAAAGATAAGCAGCTGGCACATCTATGTTTTTCTTCGCTCCCAGACCAGCATGGAAGCACCTATGCTTCCATGCTGGTCTGGGAACAAGTAGGCTTTTTTCCCGTTTATTCCCGGGCATCTCCATCTAAACCCATCTCTGGCTCAGATGAAAGAGAGACTAGTTGCGGTCCGGGGCTCCACTCTCGTGGGATTTTCGGTGTAACAAGAAAAAAGTACTCTATCGGTGTATTTTTTACCTATGTACCAAATTTCATCGAAATCTGTTTAATAGATTATGCGTGATTCAGCAAAAACATTCTTACGGGTGAATTTCAACAAACGGTGATTTTTTATGTTATATCGGTGGATTTTTTTGTTTTCCTTTTTTTTATGTATTTTTGAGTTTTTATGTATTCCTTATGATATTATATATATGCATTGTTTACGACAACAACGTATCAGTCATAACGAAGGAGAAAATTCAGAGTCAAATTTGGTTGCCACCGATTATGTAAAATTGTCCATGATTAGATTTTCTGTCCACCGAAGTATACAATCCTATCCACCTGATTTGAGACGGCTATCCACCGATTTGAGAAGATTATACACCGATATAAGATTCAAATATTGGAAGGTGGCCTTCTAATATTGAAAACTGTTCTGTATAACAATATACTAGAGAGCCATATAGTATACTAATAGTACTTATAAATTAAATATCTTCAACCAATCAAGAAACTTAAATTTTTTTTTCCTTGATTTGCTATTATATATGCAAAAAACTTAATAAAATATTAGGAAAAAAAATTGAAATCACACCGATTTCATAAAACAAGCCACCGATAAGATAGAATTGCCCACCGATTTGATAAAGCAGTCCACCAGATTTCAGATAACTGTGCCTTTTAAATTATAAATTTGACACCGATTACAGACATATGCCACCGATTCAAATTTTGTGGCGAATTGTTATCGGTGGATTTTATGAGATCGGTGGACAAAGAAATGTCCACCGATGCCACCGACTTCAGAACACCGAGGTCAGAAAAAATGCACTTTCCAAAAATTTGAAGAGATGCATAATATCGTACGTTATTTTCAATGGAACAGTTAATTAAACTTATACTCTAACTTCGTATGTATTGGAATCCAACAACTATGACATAACTTTGCTTTTTAGACTAGATAAAATCAGACCACCGATCATAGGAAAAAATTGTCCGGGAGAAACTGAAAATGGCTTACTTACCTTATTGGCGCGGAAAAACGCGACGATCTGGCGCACGTCCGTCTTGCCACAACTGCTTTAGCACATAACTGACGTAAAACAAAAAATTAGGGGCGGGGATACCTCAGCGCGTTCTTGATCATGTAATGTTAGGCCTCAAATTACTTTGCCCACCGATCTCAGGGACGTTTTGTAAAACAAATACGTTTGTACCTGTCAGCAAAAAACTTAGCTAGTTAGGTGTAAGAAAATATGCTTCATATTAATAATGGAACTAATATTCTATAAAAATGGATAAGTTTTTAAACTGGATTTACGCATATTTGATAAATTATGAGCTTCTTTGTCTACAAGAAACAGTAGAAGAACAGCCACCGATTACAGAAAATTTGGTGTTTATGTATATATTTCTACCCTCATAAAGTAGTCTCAAAAGAATTATATTTTTGCCACAAAAACCAATAACTATCTTATCTTAACAAAAAAAATAATTCGGTCCGCCATTCTTATATTATAAACTACGAATTTCAAGAAGTACAATCGAAAAACTCGTTTGGGAAATTCACCCACATACACAGCCAAAGAGTTTCGCATTTAAAATATTAGCCGGTATAGCGGGTGTTATCACTTGATTAATACGAACGTCTGTCTTCAATGAATTTATTTTTGCTAATAGTTTAACATTTTACATGCATGCATGCATCCATACTAATATTATAAATGCGAATGTTTGGATGTGAGTTTGTGAGTTTGTGAGTTTGTGAATTTGTGAATTTGTGAGTTTGTGAGTTTGTGAGGATGTTTGTTACTCAATCACGCAAAATCTACTGGACGGATTTCGATGAAATTTGGTACAGAGGTAGATAATGACCTGGAATAGCACATAGGCTACTTTTTGTCCCGGGAAAAAGCACTGTTCCCGTGGGAAATTCACGCGGGCGAAGCCGCGGGCAAAAGCTAGTGGTTATATAAATATTAATCGCCGAGTAGATCATAGGCAGTGTTATGAACTATGAATATATATTTAATGTGGTCTTATAAGTTAGTATGATAACATCAATAAATAAAATAAACTAATTTCATCCAACAGAAGATACAAATAAACTACATTTTCAAAACCCATTTTCATTGAAAAAGAAAAATGCGATTTGAAACCTCTGTGCGTCTCTTACTCTGTGCGATCTTAGCCCGCTCATGTCAACAAAATTTTGGTTATACACCGCATTATAAACACACGTAATATACAATGTATATAATAACATCCTCCTCGGAATATGCTCATGCGAGATTATGAATATTAAAACCAGCCGGTTTTGGACTTAACCGAATTTTAATAATAATCATGACTTGCTGCAGCTATTATTCTGTTTTGTGAAATTAAGTGTGTTGTCCAAACTCGGATGATAAAATATATATTTTGAAACTTGTGTGCTATATGAATAGAAAGAATCGCGTTTGTAATACATAATATTTGAATTTACATATATTCCTAAAGGTTTTCCGTTGCTAAAAAATACATACATACATACATACTTTTCTTGTGGGTGTAGGCAGAGACTAGCGATTTCCACTTGCTACGATCCTTACAGATCTCTCTTGCTTCCTCTACACTCATCACTCTCTTCATAAATGCTTTCGCTCAAAAATGTAAATGGAAAATGTCTTAAGAAAATGTTAGAGTGATAAATGTTATCAGTACACTTTTCAGTTACATTATACTAAAGTATGAAAGATTCTATAAGATTCTATACTATAAGTAAAGAATCTTTCACATTAGAAAGAAAGAATTGTCTACTCATTTGTATTGTTTGCAAAAGAAATAATATCTCATTTGACCCGGTGGTGCCAACTTAAAGAAATTAAGTAATACTTTAGGTACCAACCTAAAGAAATTAAGTAATATTTAATTTAAAAATAAATATGGTTTCACTTTTGAATTTCGAACATCTTTCCGGTCGTTTGTATTTGCCATCTGGGACATCTTATTATTTTTAAAAATTTGTGATATTTTCGGATAGGACATTTAATTTCAGTGTAGGTACTTTGCTAGTTTTGTTAGCCAATAAATTAATATACATGCTTTGAAATAACATTTTTTGAAAACTAAAAATAAACTAAAACTAACTAAAAAAGAAAAATAACTCCTAATAAATTAAAACTAAATAAGTAGAAAATGTCCCGCAAGTCATTGCCCCGCGGAAGAGTGCCCAAAAGGCTGGCAGCATTGCCACGTTGGATGCCACCTAAAGTTTTGTTTGGAGTATTAGGGTGCTCCATTTCGGCGTTATATATTTATGTTCATATTATCTATATGGAAGACACATACATACATATTATCACGCCTTTTTCCCGTGGCGGTAGGCAGAGACTAGCGATTTCCACTTGCTACGATCCTTACAGATCTCTCTCGCTTCCTCTACACTCATCACTCTCTTCATACATGCTCTCTGATTATGGAAGACGTGCTTAACATTTTCGGAGCACGTTTCGTATGATCGGTTCAGCGTAGGATGCGGTGGGAACGTTTTCAAACTTCACGCGACTGTAATGAGATGGGAGGGAAATAAATGAGTTAGGTTTTTTTTAAGTCCGGTTTAAATTTAGTTTATAAAAAACATAGTAAATGAAAGTACATAGTCTCTCTGCCCTTATAGGGAACAGTGACCCCCTAACTATGTCATAATTACATTTATGTACAATGCTTTTATTTTTTTATTTCAGTGACATTTTATTGATTTATAATTCTATTCAATTCTGATATTTCTTATAACAATTCAATGTATATTCGTCCCCATAGATAGTTCCTTAATTATAAGATGCATATGTTGTAAAGTGACGTCTTTGGAGAAAATGCAGCAGTGGAGTTTGTTGCGCTGCCTCTTCTCCACTTGCGCTTTGAAGGCGGTAATAAGTTATTTTCTGACGTCGACTATCTACCTAATCTAGTTTATAAGTAATGGCGATTTAAAAGTGCTATTTTTAAGCCAATTTAAATGAAAAACAATTGAACAGGCATGACTTCGACTTTGAACAGGCATGATACCCGACGTACAGGGCGGTGTGGTGAGATAGTGACTCTAGATTTAATTTTTATCGTTACAAATGTAGAAGATTGGATGTGTGTTTGATACTCTATCATGCCTTAACCACTGAGCGGATTTTGATGAAATTTGATTCACGAGTAGACTAAAACCTGGACTAGCACATAGGCTAGTTTTATCCCTGGTTTCCCATTGGGTAGTAGCCGGAGGCACAGCTAGTCGATCCATAAGAAAGTTAATTTAAAATTAAGGTAAAAGAATGAGTGATATTATTTTTTTACAAATAGAAATTTCGCATACACATAGTTAGAAGGACGTTTAGGATATCTTTTTTCTGGGAGAGAGCACGTGGGAAATTCACGCGGGTGAAGCCATGGGCCGAAGCTAGTATACCTATAAAAGAGGATGCTGTCTTTCTGATTGACATATAACGTAGAGCCAAAACCGCTGAAGGTATTTTTGCAGGGAAGTTCTTTTGCAGGACTGACCAAAAAGAGTATTTTTAGGGTTTATGTATGTATGTAAGTTTTTTATTCAACCATAAGTCCTGAACGGCTTAGGTAACAGATTTTGATGTGAGAGGTATTTTTAGATACCTTGCATTCCTCCGAGTGACATAGGCTATGTGAGTTGTCAGCCGTGTTTTTAATAATTAGCTTTTGTTTAGCGTGAGTGAGCACTATAAAAGAATTTTGGAGATTCCCTCCCTGAGGGGATGAAAAAAGGCATTCACGCGGGCGAAGCCGCTGGCAAGCTAGTTTCCCTGAAATGTGATTGTAAGTACATTGTAAAGATCGTATGTTGAATTGATCTAAACTTGTTAGCATTATTTACGACTGTATTCAAGTCTAGAACAAAATTATAGTCATTACTTAGAAGTAGGTATGATTACAAATGATTGCATACGTCCTATATTCGCTCACCTTTATTCCCTTCACACTAAAGTTTAGATTCCAGTGGAATTTAGCAATTTCAGTAATACTACGGTTAAAATAACAGTCATAGTGAACGCACGCTGTCGGTCGCATTCTTAGCTATTATTTAGAAGTCATGGATAGGGGTATTTTATTTAAATAATATTATCAGCATCTAGAAACTGACGAGTGTCAGCTGATCCGAGACCGTAATAGGTACTGTACCTGGAAAAGCTACTGTATCATGGAAAAATCCGGCCAAGTGCGAGTCAACTCGCACACCGAGGGTACCGTACACACAAAGCATCTCACTTTATAGCTCTAACTGAAAGACCAACTAGTTTAAAAAACAAACTTAACTTTGCAGTTCGATCGCTAGGATTCATACTGGATCGAACGCGAAAATAAGTTTGTAACACTTTTTTTTGGACTTCCAACAACATATTTATAACTTTCAGATTTATTCCTGTATAAGTACCGTTAGACCTTGCTTTTTGCCAAATTTCATAATTTTAGGTCAACGGGAAGTACCCCATAGGTTTTGATTGCTGTCTGTAATCGCAAAATATGCAAAAATTAGCAACATTTTCGGGAAAATCTCCTGATCGGGTTAACGAATAATTTTGATTATTTTTTTGCTGAAAGAGACCGTGGATCCGAGTATTCGCTATTAATTTCAACTTGATACCTATAAGCGTTCCTGAGAAAAAAAAGTTTCACAAACATACGGACAACAAAGTGATCATATTATTATTATATAAGGGTTCCGTTTTTGCCTTTTAAGGTACGGAAACCTAATAAGCAAATACTTTATTAATTTTCTCGTTTATTTACTTATTTATTATATTGCTGAAGGTAGAAAAATTGGCACTAACATACTTATAAGCTCATATCGTAGTGGCATTATTTGTGTCATCGATAGAATTTTTATTTGTAATTGAGTAATTGGCCGCTGTGGATGTAGACTATGGCAATTTAAATAAATTATTACGACAAATTAATCTTTTAAATTAATTTGTCCATATAATTCAACCGGTTGGTAATCACTAATAAATTATTTGTTTTTTTTGATAATTCCATGTAAACGTTCAACTTAGACTCAAACCATATTATTGATTAAAACAGCGCCATCTAGCGTTGAGTAGCGCAAGCCGTCGCAAGCAGCGCCGCTTCACGCTGCGGCGGTTTCGGGAACCGCGCGATCGTAACTCAAAATGGCCTAATTGGCAAGCGAGCTAGGAATTAAATAGATTTATTGCTGTTAGCGATTACATCTGATGTTTGAGTATTTGTTTAAATTGTTTAAATTACAAAGCCAGCGTTTAGCGCCTGACAGTGACTTTAACAATGTAATTAGTTCGTTTATGATGTTAATGCGATGTAAAACATGTAAACAACCATGTAACTTATTGATAATTAACTTTTGATTAGAATTATTTGTTAAGTATATATAATAACTAAGTTTAGTTGTATTGCTTGTGTCTAATATTTTTTAAAGTATTTATAAAGAAAGCTTGGCTTTGTATCTCATAATCTTAGGCATGTCATATTATTGGGTCAGTATAAACTTAATACCTAAATAGAAAATCTACTGAAAAATAGGAAATTTGAGACTTCGTGATTGTTGTATAAAATTTTACAGAACAATTTTACCGGGCTTAAACTTCCCTAGAACCTGAATTTGTCACGATAACACAGTTTATGTATCATTGCAAATCTGAATAAGCAAATTCTGTGATCTCGCTTTATAAGTGAAAGCTAAGATAAAATTATGAACATATATTATTAGGTATATAATTTGTTGTAATCCTAGTAATATTATAAATGCGAAAGTTTGGATGTGGGTTTGTGAATTTGTGAGTTTGTAAGGAAGTTTGTTACTCAATCACGCAAAATCTGCAGGACAGATTTCGATGAAATTTGGTATACCGGTAGAAAAATACCGGGAATAGCACATAGGGTACTTTATATCCCGAAATTCCTACGTGAGCGAAGCCCCGGGGTGGAACTAGTATATAATATAGTTTATTCATTCTAGAAACAAACATTCTTGGAAAAGATGGATCCGCGAATCCGCCGCCGCCGGCGAAAAATCAAGACCATTAAAAGTTCTGTTAGGTTAGAATTCATCAAGAAAAACTATGTATACCGTGGGCTACATAGAAAAGTATACCACTCGATGTACTATATACTAATGTGGTATTACTAGAGATGGGCGCTTGGATAAATTTCCGGAAGGTAAAAATGGGAAAGAATGGGTAGAATTGGTAAAAATTAATTTATACCCATTTATACCCGATATTTTTTATTTATACCGGGAAGAAATTAAAATGAAAGTAAATTATCCTTATTTTCTTTAATACTGATAAAATAATAATTAAAGTATAAATATTAGGTGTGTTTTGATTATAAGGAAGATAAATAACTAGTTGTTTTCGGTTCAAATATTAAAAAAACATAAACAACAGATTTAAAATCATATGTATTCAAATAATATTTTGAAAATAATGATGCATTTTTAGTATATGGCTGTTTAAAGTAGAATTAACAAAAAAATCAAAACATCTTCAGTTGTATTATAGACTAACTTTTGCCCGCAGCTTCGCCCGCGTGAACTTCCTTCGGGAACAGTGCTTTTTCCCGGGATGAAAAGTATCCTATGTCCTTCTCAGTACTTCTAACTATGTGTATGTGAAATAGGAAGATTGGTTGAGTAGATAAAGCGTGAAGAGGTAACAAACAAACTCACTTTCACATTTATAATATTAGTTAGGATTTGGAGGTAACTTCGCAATATTTTTCTATCGAGAAAATTTTATGCAAGCGTGTTTTTGAGAGAGTTAGTAATTAAGTTCCATAACGACCGGTCCTGCGCTGCCAGCATCTGGTCGTTATGGAAATCCTTGGGGAGGCCTTTGTCCAGCAGTGGATGTCTTTCCTCTGACAGAGAGAGAGAGTGTAATTAAGTTGGTTGACATTCGTGTAAGGCGGGCCTTACGATTCGATGATCGCCTAGCCGTTCAATAGAATTCCGGCATTTGGCAAACTTGTTCGTCGCCCCGGCATAACATTTATCGTCTAAAACCAGTTGGCTGCGAATGAGTCAGAATAAAGATACCTATATCTTGTCAGGTCTTTTTGTAATCAAAACGTAAATTGTACACTTTATAAGTACTTTTATACACAGTACTTAATTTAAAAAACTAAATATGTGCTTATTTCATAATAAATCTTAACGATATATTGTAAAATATCGTAATTACAAACATTTTAATTGATTTTAATTTTTACCCGGTATAAATTAAAAATTCCTGGGAAAATATGGGTATAAATGGATAAATTTCCGAGTCTCGGAAATTTATCGGGTAAATGCCCATCTCTAGGTATTACATAAACGTAGCAATGATTGACCGCGGGACCTTACTAAAGATCTTTTTTACATATTATGAAGTTGAACGACTTTTGCTAAGGCGCCATTTCCATATGTAATAGTAGCCTGGTCTCTTGGAGTTCTTCATCAGATGATCTTGATCTATTATCGATTTTTACCAACCTACATGACTGCAAAGAAATGAACCTTATCTATTTAATCTTCTCGCGTAGGTTAGGTATTGCGATTTACCTGGGGCTTATAATTTCCCCAAAATTGAGCTATCTAATCATCGAGATATTTAGTTAGTTGTATTTCGATGTACCTAATAAACATGTTTGTCCAGTTCAGAGCATGTCAAAGAAAAGTACAATATTACTTCTATTAAAGTAAAACTGTTTGTTTAATAGGAATTATGAAAATGGTAGTTTTTAGAGTAGACTAATTAGAATAGCTCCGATTTTAATAGCACCTAGGTATTGCTTTCAGATCAGAGATCAATATTTTCCATACATTTACCTTGGTACCATAAAGTCAAGTATACTTACTACTATTATTATAGTGTGATTTGTCCGTATTAACATATGAATTATAAAGACTCTATAAACCCACTATGATTGTATTTTTGATGATAGGTACCTACTCTTAGATACGTCAAAATAGGACAAATAATGCCACTAGGAGACAGGCTCCATTTTACGCCACAATTGATTCTAAATTTATTATTTCATGATTTTTTTATATGAAAACTAGCTTGTGCCCGCGGCTTCGCCCGCGCGTGAATTTCCCACGGGAACAGTGCTTTTTCCCGGGATGAAAGGTACCCTATGTCCTTCTCAGCACTTCTAACTATGTGCTGTTTATGCCAAATTTCAGGAAGATTGGTTCAGTAGATAAATCGTAAAGAGGTAACAAACAAAGAAATAAACAAACTCACTTTCGCGTTTATAACCTGAGATATAAACAATAGTCATTTACGCGGACGAAGTCCCGGGCACAGGCTAGTTAGATACTAGTATTTTCTCACGTATTCTTAATATCTTAATAGTTTGAGAGTTATCGCGGAACAAACATACATACATACAAAAAATGTGTTTTCGCCCCTCGCTCGCTTCGCTCGCTCGGTCAATTAGTTAGGAATTTAGGATAAGTAGTTTTTCTTCGCGACTGGATAGAAAATAAAAATTCCTCAATTGCGAAGCCGCCGGAAATCGCTAGTTCAGACATAAACCAGCAAAACAAACACTTAAATATTTCCAAAAAATCTACATCCATGTCATACGGCGATAGTCACGCGAATGTTTTTTTTTTAAACATGATGTTACATTGCAGAGAGCATGCATACATACAGCCAAAAGAAATGCTTGGACGGTGATGTGGCGTGTGTCAAATGGCAGGTCCCACGCTATTGGAGCAGGGACTGATTGAGGATAGGCACTTTCATGTCATAGATTTAAAAAAATCTAAGCAAAAATTACGCGGACGAAGCCTCGGTTAAGTGCCAGTAAGAACTATAAACTTACTAATTTAACTTATGAGTTTCACAACAGATGGCGCTGTGCAACTTTGAAACGCGCTATGTGTTGTTCTAAGCTTATTTACTAGTGTCATCGATAAAACATTACACGTAATATTTTATCGATGCTAGTGTTCATCAGATTATGCAAACCCAGCCCTCCGGACTCCGGTGAAGCAGTAAAGGTCGACATAGCGACCAACTGCAAGTAGGCAAAAAAAAAAAGCAAACCCAGCTTAAATATTTTTATTTTACATTTACAATCCAAAATTTTTGTAATCTCAGCGACATTTTTTATGTTTCTGAGATAGTTAATGAGACTTTTTGTCATTTTCAGATTCAGATAAAGAATTTCTGTGAATGTGAAAAATGAAAAACTTTATTATAATTATGGTCATACATATTACCTTGTCTACCCTGGTTTAACAATAAATTAATTATCGTTAGTTGAACTTGAAAAATAGTCACACTATCGATAGGCCTATCGATAATATCGATAGCCAATAGTTTGCGATATTATTGATGATAACCAAAACAATCTTAGTATTGATGTTTTCCCATGTATACTATCGATAGTATCGAAAGCCAATACTATCGATAGTTTTGGTAATCATCAAATAGTCCTTTATTTGGTCTAAAGCCCTTTTTGGCTTTCCTCTTCCTCATTATCTAGCTTCTATTTTCTTCTAGAAAATGTTATCCTAATTAATATTATAAATGCGAAAGTGAGTTTGTTTCTTTGTATACCTTTGATGTAAAATAATGTTTCAGCCCGATATTGTAAATGCGGCCCTGCGTTACCACGACATTTGGCTTCGTGTCGCCCTGAACATTCACTATGAATGACTTATGTATCTATACAAGTTGTTCCCCGCGGCGCCACACGAGGTAGGTACCTAGAAATCCTACTAATATTATAAATGCAAAAATTTGTTGTGTTTGTTTGTTTGTTACCTCTTTACACTTTATCTACTGAATCAAATTTCGCGTACACATAGGTGGAAGTACGGAGAAGGACATAGGGTACCTTATCATTCCGGGAAAAAGTTTAGCTGTTCCCGTGCTATGGAAATTCACGCGGGTGAAGCCGCAAGCGAAAGCTAGTCCTATATAAATGCGAAAGTTTGCATGCGAGTTTGTGAGGATGTTTGTTACTCAATCACGCACAATCTACTGGACGGATTTTGATGAAATTTGGTATACGGGTAGAAAAATACCGGGAATAGCACATAGGGTACTTTTGATCCCGAAATTCCCACGGGAGCGAAGCCCCGGGGCGCGGCTAGTATGGTCATAAGGCTAGAAACCTAAAATAATATATTTTCCTACGTCAGAAGAGGTCCAGATCTCTGTACTATGTTTTGCAATTTTATTGAATAACTTTTAAAATTTTAATTCATTTTGTAAAATGGTTAGTAATAATAAATACTTAATACACACAATGAGCATGGATGTCGGCAGCGCAGGACCGGTCGTTGTGGAAATCCTTGGGGGAGGCCTTTGTCCAGCAGTGGACGTCTTTCGGCTGAGAGAGAGAGAGAGACCCACAATAATATAGGGAGGCCCACAGGCTGTACAGCCAAAGTGCAGCAAGTCACCATCTGCCTAACTTAAATTGTTGTGAGAGATTTAAAGGTAGATGTCCGTATCTCACTCCATAACCCAGCAATCCGGTCCACTAGCATCCCATCCACATAGCCCAAACCTTGTTAATCCCTACCTGGCAATAGTTCGGCAGCAGTGGAGGACTGTCCGTTAGTATATCCCTATGGTACACTAAGGGACAGATCTCCGCAGATGCAGCCATCTCACGTTTTGATTAAAAAGGTACAAAAAGGCCTCTTCATGTTGGCTTTGGCCCCATGAACGCCTCAAAGGACCGGGTCCCAATCACCTATCTTATCTGTGCTTCGAATATTTATAGTTATGTTAAATTGAAATTTAGGATTATCAAATTTGCTTTGTACCTACGTATCCGTTAAATTGGCAAAGTTATTTCACACACTAGTTGACTACCAACTCATATAAACTCCCTTTTTTATTAATTGTCCTATTATGTAAACAATCTTCACAGTAGATACTTTTTACACGACTGACCAAAAAAGGAGTGTTATGTTTTCAGGGTTCATGTATGTATGTATGTAATTTCTTTATTCCACCATAAGTCCTGAACAGCTTAACAGATTTTAATGTGAGAGGTATTGTTAGATTCCATGCATAAGCCCGAATGACATAGGCTATGTAAGTTGTCAGTCGTGTTTTTTATTTTTAAACTAGCTTTTGCCCGCGGCTTCGCCCGCGTGAATTTCCCACGGGAACAGTGCTTTTTCCCGGGATAAAAAGTAGCCTATGTGCTATTCCAGGTCATTATCTACCTCTGTACCAAATTTCATCGAAATCCGTCCAGTAGATTTTGCGTGATTGAGTAACAAACATCCTCACAAACTCACAAATTCACAAACTCACAAACTCACATCCAAACTTTCGCATTTATAATATTAGTATGGATAATTAGCTTGTTGGTAAACTTTGAAAATAAATCAAATATTAGTTCAAACCTAAACATTCTAAAGTAAAACATTTATTAACCACGAAAGTAATTTCCTAAAAAGTCTATTTCAATTTATATTGTTGTAAAATCATAAAAAGACATGGTAAGATTGTTTACATACTAGGACAAGTAGGAAAAATAGTAGGTATAGGTAATTAGGTACAGGTTTTCTCGTAATTTGCCCACGGGTCCCTAAACCGTGGTAAAAAACTTCAGGAAAATCTCTCATGAAGCTCCTTATATCAGATCTTATGATCAATACGAATCGTCGTTTGCACCCCTTTTCCTGTTTCGGAGGTCAAAACCACTTACAATCCACAATCTACCCTATTGACTAAACGACAAGTCACAAAATCCATTGTCAAAAATTGCGTAGTTTTAGACTTTCAAAAAGAAAAAGGTGGTAACTAAACTTTTCACCTTCAAAAGATTTAGTGCTCTATGTTCTAAGGAATAAAGTAGATTTTAGATTAATAATGTACAGTCAAGTGCAATCCACATTGGACGGAAGATTCAATTACAGTCAATTCAGTTAAATTAGATGAAGCCGGATTTTCGGTCACTCCAAGCGGTTACTTTTGACCTGATCCGGGACAAAAGGTCATGGATTCGATTTCCAATGGGAAAAAAGATCCCTCATCACCATCAATCAATCATCAATACATATAATAAAACTGTAACTGGTCTGTGTCTGTACATAGGAGATATTTTAAGAAAAAAAAATACGAGGGGTCTTTATTGGGCCATGGAAGCCAAAACATTTTTTTTTAAATTTTGTCTGTCTGTATGTTTGTACGCGCATCATGCAAAAGCTACTGAACCAAATTTGATGCGGTTTTCACTGTTATATTGTTGAAGGTCTAACTTTAAATCTGGCGTAGGTTTCATCTCGAGCAGTGGACGTCTTTAGGCTGAGAGAGAGAGAGAGAGAGGTTTCATCTCGATACGCCGAGTAAACATTTTTGGTCAAAAGTGCCATAAAATTACCTATTTATACCAATAGGTAAATTTATGGTGATTTCGACCAAAAATGTTTGCTGGGTGAGATATAAACAATAGTCAATTACGCGGACGAAGTCCCGGGCACAGGCTAGTTAGATTCTCACGGTTTTCTCACGGCTTCGCCCGCGTAAATTTTCCACAGGAATAGTGCTTGTTCCTGGGATGAAAGGTACCCTAAGAAGTCCTTCTTAGTACCTACTCCTAACTACTATGTTGTGTATGTGAAATTTGAGGAAGATTGGTTCAGTAGATAAAGCGTGAAGAGGTAACAAACACTTGATTTTATCGTTCCTATTAAATGAAATTATACCTAAATTGAAACATAAAAACCCGCAACAGATGCATAACTGCATAATACGAATCTCAGTGTACTTCAATGGAGAGCCCTTCGCAACATGATGCTTCAAAGAAATACTTTCAAATTAATTTGTACTCTAAAGTCACTTGCTTAACGTCTAAAACAGCTTGCAACATCGTACAGGCACGACGAAAAGTTTTAAAAAGTGAAATACTGATCTATGAGTAGAGAAGTAAGGTTGAGATTTTATAAAATGACCAGTTTCAGTAGGTGTTTTGTAAATTCTAGTTTCATTTTGAGTGACACTCAATGATTTTTAACTGTAGTTGATAAGGTTTTTAAGCTTTTTTATTTCAATTAACCAATTGAGCTTAAGTGGTGTGTTTGACATGTATAGCAACAAATAGGTTTATAAGATCAATAACCCAGAAATGTGTGTTGGTCAAGTACATGGAATGACTTGAATTTGATTGGTCGGTGATAATAATGGCATTTTGTTATGTTACTAGCTGCGCACCGGGGCTTCGCCCCCGTGGAAATTTCGGGATAAAAAGTACCCTATGTGCTATTCCCGGTATTTTTCTACCCGTTTGGCAAATTTTATCGAAACCCGTCCAGTAGATTTTGCGTGATTGAGTAACAAACATCCTCAAAAACTTACATCCAAACTTTCGCATTTATAATATTAGTAGGAAGTAGGATAGGATACAACGGCGGATCCAGGATTTTTTTCTGGGGAGGGGGCACAAGGACCGTGGCGGACTATGGGGGGGGGGGGGTGCAACAATGCCCCGCTGACTTGCTCACTACGCCACCGCAGATTTGCAATCATGTCCGTTTGCAATCAAAAATCAAGAAATAAACCAGATGGGCAGAAATAAATCTGTTATTTCTTTATTTGACATACACTGTTATGGAATTTTCTCTCCACAGTAGATACACAAAAACAGTTGGGGGGGGGGGGGGGGGGGGCACGTTTCTGTTATTTCTTAGCTTGATATGCACTGTCATGAAATTTCCCTCCACAGTAGGTACACAAAAAAGCAGTCTGGGGGGTACGTGCCCCCGTGCCCCCCCCCTCTAAATCCGCTACTGAATTAGGATAGTATAGGATTCTTCTTCTTATCCAAAGATAAGTATAATAAGTATGTTGTCGTTGGATGTCAGTTCCTTTCTGAATTAGATATTTGAATAATTTATTGTATAGTTATCCTAATCCTAACTAATATTATAAATGCGAAAGTAAGTTTGTTTATTTATTTGTTTGTTACGTCTTCACGTTTCATCTACTGAACCAATCTTCCTGAAATTTTGCGTACACATCGTTAGAAGTACGGAGAAGGACATAGGGTACTTTTCATCCCGGGAAAAAGCACTGTTCCTGTGGGAAAATCAAACATCTATTTCAACTTGCTTCTTCTTAAAAATACATAGAAACTTTGCTTGTGCGATTTAACTAGAAAAGTGATTATTTGAAGCGCCATCTATTGAATGTGGTAATTGAATTTCGGGTAGATTGGATAGATGTCGCTACAAATCAAGGAATATTGTCTTATAATTTGGAATTAAAAAAATATGTACTTTATAATTAATATTTTTAGGGTTCCGTATCTCAAAAGGCAAAAATGGAACCCTTATAAGACCACTTTGTTGTCCGTCTGTCTGTCAAACGTTTTTTTTTCTCAGGAACGCTTAAAGGTATCAAGTTGAAATTAATATCGAATACTCGGATCCACGGTCTCTTTCTGCAAAAAAATTATCAAAATTATACGTCAACGCGTTTAGGATATATTGCCGAAAATATTGCAAATTTTCTCATATTTTGTGATTTCTGACAGCAATCAAAACCGATGCGGTACTTCCCGTTGACCTAAAATTATGAAGTTAGTCAAAAAGCAAGGTCTCTAAATTACATGTTTTTTGCCTTCCATTAATGATCAAATTTTTATGCTCTTTTACGCCTTGACATATTATTTATTTTCGTTAGGTATATTTTATTTATGCATTTTTTTATTTAAAGTTTGCTTATTATAAGATATCTCAATCTTAAAACTCCCAAAAAATGTTCAATCGTAGCATCATTAGCTTCAAAAGATGTTAGAAAAAATACAGGTGAATCAGACAGTGTACAAAAGTTGCAAAGTATCATGTGACACCTTTGTGAGATGGGACGGACTTCCGTTAGGAGATCATGTGAAATGGATATTACAAAAGCATTCAAATTTCAATTTTCTAAGAGAATTTTTGGAGGCAAAATCTTTGCCCGTGTGGTTTTACCTTATCACTTAGGATTTTTTGAAAATTCCTTTCACATTGCTTACTTTTACGACTTCGTCTTGACACCCGTATTCATAAACAATACTTGCGTAAATCGACATGCGAAGTGAGGCATTTTTCAGTGCGTTACCGATGGCAAGCCTTTCTATTGGACGAGCAGTGATGTTTGTCCCTCAAGTATCGTTAATGAATAGGTTTTTGAGTCCCTGTGAGCTGACAGGCACTAAGAATTTTCCAAGTACATAACGTTTGTGAATTCGGGTGTGAATGTCTAAGTATAAAATGCCGATGTACGTTAGTTCTAAACTATGCAAGTTCTACGTTCCAGTGCTAAAGTACAGTCATTTTAATTGTAAGACATATGTTGTAAATTGGCGTCTTTGGAGAAAATGCAGCAGTGGAGTTTGTTGCGCCGCCTCTTCTCCACTTGCGCTTTGGAGGCGGTGGTAACCTTAGCTTTAAGTAATTTTATGACGTCAACTAACTAAAAAACAAGAATGTGACGATTTATAAGTGCTATTTTTAAGCCTATATGAATAAAAATAATTGACTTTGACTCAATGTCAAAGTATGCGAGTATGATACGTAGTACCTATAAATTTCGTAATTTTGCATTACATTGTTCACACCACAAAACAAAAAAAAATAGATGACGATAATAGTCGGAATTTGCCGTTTTTTGGAAGGTTTAGATCTGGGCGTGCGACTCGCCCAAAATGTATGAAACAGCAGATTTTTTTTTTGAAATTTCTAAGTCGGTCCCATACAAAAAGATATTCATATTTATGAGTACTTTCACCCCTAGAAAGGTTGTTAGTTAATAAAAAATAACCCTTTATTGGTAGATGTTCGAAAAATACTTTATCTTTTACATTACCTGTGACCGAGTTGATTTTATTTTGCTTCAAATATCAAAATAAAAAAAGAATTCTATTTAAACCGACACTCCTTTTTATGATATTTGCAAAATATTTGTGGTCCTTTTGTTGAATGGGCCGCGTTGTGCTTTTAGAAGCTCGAGCCACACGGGGTGGTTTTAAAATAAAAAAAAAGAATATTTTGTGAATATGCCATGAAATATAGTGGATGGATCTTTATTTATTTAATGATTGAGCTTTTCGACCAAAAGTAGACGTCTAAACCACTAAACCACCACCGCTTAAGAAATAAAACATTTTTATTGTAATAGGTACTAGCCGCATCCGGGGCTACGCTCACGTGGGATTTTCAGGACGAAAAGTACCCTATGTGCTATTCCAGTCCAGTAGATTTTGCGTGATTGAGTAACAAACCTCACAAATTCAACAACTCACATCCAAACTTTCGCATTTATAATATTAGCCTGATTTCGTGTCGTGTGTATGAATGTGTGTTTGTATGTATGTATGTATGAATACAGGTAGCCGCGCCATACGGTCATTGGACACATGCTCACTCGGTGGAAACCATTGTTCGGGATACGGCGAAAATTTCAAAACGGGCCGATCTACAGTCGAGTACAGAAGTGTTTGAAAATTCACTTTATTTTGAGCTGCGTTCGTTGCTAGCATAACACATCATCAACTATATAAATACCTAGAAAGTATTATATTTTCCTTGTAATATACTAATTTTTGCAAACGGCTTCGCCCGCTTGAATTTCCTACGAAAACAGTGCGTTTTTCCGGGATCAAAGGTATATATCCTTCTCAGTAGTCCTTTGGTTACTCGATCACAAACATAACATGTTTTGTTATATTATATTTTTTCCTTATATTTTATTTTTTACTGTACACAATCTAGTGTACCTATGTATGAAGTTAATAAATAGCCCCTCTGGCATGTTAGGCGACCAAGACTGTTTCATGAGTTTCTTTCGGCATTTCTTCTCAGCAGTGGTCGTTCCGAAATGCTAGTAGTTTGTAGCTTTGAGACATAATATATTATGATTAAATAATTAGTTTTCGACATGAAAAAGAGCCTTCTTCCCTTCGAAGATTTACAATAAAAAAAAATGACTTTGACTGAGTACTTCTAACTATGTGTATGCGAAATTACAGAAAGATTGGTTTAGTAGATAAAGCGTAAAGAGGTAACAAACTCACTTTCGCATTTATAATATTAGTAAGGATTAGGATAGCAAACGCATGCCAGACCTTTACTAAGTATTGCACATAGTAAAGAAGAAACATTACTTAAAGAAAATAAGTTTATCGTGCAAATGTCGGTGTTATCGCAGCAACCGGCAATTTTATTTAAAACTAGCTGTTGCCCGCGGCTTCGCCCGCGTGAGTTTCGCTTAGATGAAAAGTCTTTTTGTGTTCCAAACAGTTTCAGATGTTTCGGATCTTCGATTTTTATACGTCTACAGAAAATGCTCATCAGATTAATCAAGTTTTGCTATGGCGCCATTTCCATATATGTTATAGTGTAGCTGGTCTCTGGCAGTTCTTCATCAGATGTTCCAGATCTTCTATTTTTATACGTCAGCAGAAAATGCTCATCAGGTTGAACGACTTTTGTTAAGTCACCATTTCCATATTTCTTATGGTTTAGCTGTTCTGTTATGGTTCTTCATCAGGTGTTCCAGTTTTCAAAATGAATTATAGCCTATATGTTGCCCAGGCTTAATAGCTATACAACAAAAAAAGTTTTATTCAAATCCGTCCAGTAGTTTTTGCGTGAAACGCGTACATACAGACAGACAGAAAGACAGACAGACAAGAAATTCAAAAAAAATTTTTTTGCTTTCTATTGTTCTTTTTAAGTGTCCCTCTATCCATTTTAGTCAAAAATACTAATTGTACAGACAATATATTTTTACTGTTTTATTATATGTATAGATGTATCAACACCTTAAAGCTACCAGGATGTACCTAACTTTATGATCAACACTAAATATCAAAGTTTCGATCCGCTGAGTAATTTATATTTTGAAATTTAAATACGTTAGATACCCCTCAATCAAATCAGTAAGTTCAATGAAATAAATCCAAAAAATAAATTACAAATTTCGCCTCAACTGTACCAATAATTCTGTTTACGAAATGGCCCGATTATGACGGATTTATACGAAATATAAAATAATATCGGATAAAAGCCATTGTAAGGGCTGCAACCCTTTGAAACCCGCCCTATTATAGTCTGTTAAGGACTCTATTTGACTCTATTCAGGCTGGTAAACTAAAATTGACAAGTATTGCTCTCCTTACCCTACTGTCTGGAAGAGGGTTCTGTTTTTCAGATACACTGTTAGAAATTTAGCTTGAAATCTTGCTAACATATTATGTTGTGATTGTGATGAAATGTGCCTTTGGTGTGGCGGGCCTGTGGTGTGGCCCTAGAATAGCACCAACCCATCTCTTCCCGTGGGTGTCGTAAGAGGCGACTAAGGGATTTAAAACACCGGAGGATGGGCAGCAGCATCTTTCCGCGTACTATGCCATCACACTGCGATCGCCAACCCGCCTGCCAAGCGTGGCGATTACGGCAAAACCCCCCATGGATAAAATCCTTGGGGTAGGCCTTTGTCCAGCAGTGGACATCTTTAGGCTGAGAGAGTGATGAAATGGTATGGATTTTAGAGCTGATTTTTGAAAAAAAGGATTATTTTGTTACGTAGGTAGGTTGTATTGTATGTTATATCCAAAAATACTTTGATCGACAAATGCTAGGAAAGATATTGAAACTACTATATGTTACTAATCAAAAGTATAAAAAAAATAAAGGATAAAACATAGATCGAAAAAGTAATCCAATTTCTGCGATTACCTTCCAGACAGACAGACGCCGAAAGATGAACTTAAAAAAAAAATCTACATTTTAGATATGTATCTTAGTTTCATATCCCGACCTCTAAAGTAGCTCTCTCTCTTTCTCTCTCTCTCTCTCAGCCGAAAGACGTCCACTGCTGGACAAAGGCCTCCCCCAAGGATTTCCATAACGACCGGTCCTGCGCTGCCCAAAGTAGCTACTTACCCGAAATCCGTGACAAATCCGCCGGATATCGTTAGCAAAAAGTAAACTGTACGGAATAACTACGGGATTTAGCAAAAAGCGGAATATACGGGATTACTATAGGATTGACACAGGATTCACGGATATCAAGACTCGTGTGTTGTTTGTACCACGCCAGAGAAATTAATATTGAATTTGGATAAAAAATCGACCTTGGTTTGGTGTGTACTCTTTGGGTCTTCATATTTGAGACAGTTCAAAGAAAAACTTTATAGACCAAAACCAAGAGTGACTGGTATATCGATGCAGGGACGAAACCGCTGAGTGTAAAAACAGCATAAGTTTATACACCAATAATTAAATTTTGATTCCAGCACTAAAACTGAACGACATGCACGCGGACGAAGCCGCTGGTAAAAGCTAGTAATAAAGCTAAAAAACTATCTAATACGACGATTGATAAATAATATCATAGGGAATCTCCCGACTAAGTTAAGAATATGTCGGGGTTGCCATTTTAGTTATCTCTACATTTTCTAAATAATTGTCAATTTTTTTCCTAACAAAGCCCAATTAGAGCCAACAACTTTTCTAATCAATTCAAACTAATATTATAAATGCGAAAGTGAGTTTGTTTGTTGCCTCTTCACGCTTAATCTAGGTACTGAACCGTTTCTAAAATTTCGCACAAACATAGTTAGAAGTACTGAGAAGAAGGGGGAACCTTTCATCCCGGGAAAAAGCACTGTTCCCGTGGGAAATTCACGTGGGCGAAGCTGTGGGCAAAAGCTAGTATAGTAATACTCTAAGTATAGATCATAATATCCCAACCAGCAAAAAAATCGTATAAGAAAGTTCTCTCCCGACTGTGGATCGAGAAACACTCGTATGAAAGATCCCATTATTTCAAAAAGACGTATAAACGCATCTTTCTAGATTGTATTGCATCAAATGCTTTTTGGCTGTGTAAACATATCTAGTAAACGTTTACTCGGCAGATTTATATTGCATTCACTCGATAATTCTATAAATACATCTTCGAATGACGTTCATACGACCATAATTCTCATGACAGTTCTTTAAAGGCAATTGAGTTGCCAAATTATCATCAAAATACCTTTTACAGCACTATTATTCGACAATTGAATCTAAGAACAATATTGTAGAGTAAAGGCAACTCATTCGTCAAAATAGCATTACAGTTGCTATTTCTGCACTCAAATGTTATATGTCAGCTTTCTGGAGGCTTTAATTTGATTAAAATTTCGAAGTTGAGAAAATGCTTCTAAATTATCTATTACAGCATCGGAGGTGGTCTAAACATTATTTGAAAGTCAGTATACAGCGTTATAGCTAAATGAAATCTTTTACAGCACTATGCACGCCATTTTGTTAAATCAGTGTACGCTTTTGCAACAACCGTATTTATTTCGTTTTGCGACAATGGATTGTAAGCGGTGGAAAAAAATTAAAAGAAGTGGTGGTTACAGACGGAAAGTAAATAAAATTTACGCTCAATTGAAACAGGCAACATGTTCATTGACAGTAACAGATGGCAAAGAACAATCGCTAAATATTAGTGAGGGTTCCGTAGGTAATTTTCACACACCTAATAAAGGAATCTGTTTACCATCTTCTAATAAAGAGAGTTTTCGTGCTGAAAAAATGTCGTGTAGTACATATAAAGGTATGGAGATACATACTTACATCGTTTTACGTTTTAATAATCCTAGTTACAATAATAACATTCGTCGGTTGGATAGTGATTGTAAATTGAATATTTTGAGCAACTCGGGCACCAAAAAAATAACGAGCTCTGTAATAATTTAATTCTTTTATCAGACAATATAAAATGAGTAGGCTTTGTTCCCGCACTACTATCAATAAAAGTGCCGCATGAGTAACAGTTGTGCATAATTATAAAGTGCGTTTCCTTCCAAGGCCATTCCGATTTCTTAAGCTGCTTTATGTCGTTCTTTGTTATAAATTTATCAATAGGTATCCAAATAGTTTACCATTTTATTATCAGGCACCTAAAAACGACAAAATAAAATATTATACATATCCATACCTGCTTATAAATAGTTTAATAATATTGTAGCTTACACCAAACTTGTGACGTCAAGCTTGAAAAGTGTAGATACTTTGCAATCAGTATGAGTTAATGACAAAAAAACAGTGAGTTGTCATTTAACACGAGGAACCCTAAACAAGCTGTAATGGCGCTCTTAGAAGTTGTAAAATGGAATCCTCGATTCTGTCTCTCAAGCAAAAGGCAGAGTGAATGCTTTGTGATGATAAAGTTAGTGCTATAAATGGCGAGTCAATTTTAATAATTAAATTAATATTATATGTGATTCAGTTTTTACCAAGAAATCGTGGGGCCCATGAAAATATTACTTAGAATTTGAGGTATATAGACGAAAAAATTAAATCCGCATATGATAATCGCTTCGGATAACTAAATGTTTGTGACTTCAGACAAGTACTTAACTTTCACAAAAACTGTGGCTAAATTTATAAATGGCAGAATACTTACTTTAATTATAATCACGAACTCATACAACACGGACTTGTAATTTCACGACAAATATAACGTTCTATGAACGTCGCTTGATAATGTTTACGCGATTAAACAGTCGAGTGATAGCAAGCGGGCTGCTATTTTACTATAAATAAGTCGAATTAAAGAAGTTCTACCGACTTGTAAACAGCTAATGTGTGGAATGATGGCAGTCTGATATCAATGCATAGCACTTTTTAACATTCGAGTTGCGATTACTCGGTATTCTTTCGACTATTTGGTTGTTTAAGCGATGATTATACAATATTCATAGCATTTGAAGCTGAGAGAAGTGCGCCCAAATCGGGTCGAGAGAACGTGAACAGAGCTCTCTTTCGACATTTTACAGATCTTTCTCTCCACCAATAGCTGAATGAAAAACGTGCTGCAGTTTTTTATACGACTAATTTTGCTAGTTGGGATAGTACCAACTAGGTAACTTTAAAACTAAACACTTAATAAAACCAACTGAAAATATCTAAAAGGCTGTCCAAATATTCTCAAGTGTCATGGACGAAATCTAAAGAACAAAGAGGAATCCATCACAATCTGCCAAAGGTTTTCGGAAAACGATTCATTTCGTCAGCACGGACGGACAAAAAGATATTTCTATATATCGGCCGCCATCAAAAACGAATTAGCGTTGAGCTGAAAGAGACGAAACTGCTTTTTTGTTTTATTCCGTTTTTGAGGTTATGTCCAGTCGAACCTTGGGTGAAGCGAGGAGATATTTAATCTGTCTCTGTACTGTCACAGAATTAATATATAAGTACTACGAACAGAAATACTTTTATATTAAGGTTAAAATTAGAAATTATAAGGTTTACATTTTCTTTATATTGTAACTATATGTAGCTTTATCCGTGGCTAAAAGTGAAGGTATACTATACGTTGGCGAAGACCCGCGGCCCCGCGCATAGTATATCTACACTGAAACTATTTCTTTAATTATTTGTGGGAGGTCCTTCTTTGTTAAAGAAATATTATATAGACGGCCTCCTTGTAAATATATATGTATATGCTATTACGATTACGATTAGCTATTAAGCTATATTATATACATTTTTTTTTCTTATTTTTAACTTGCCGTTAAACTGCTCAGCAGTTTGGCAAAATTTTAAACAAGTAAAAATGTATTTTGTTTCTATGTGAAAAAAAAAAAAAAATAGAAAGGAAACTCCCTGCCCCTCCCGCAATATGTCACCCGCACTTCTCACCCGTTCTTGTGTGTATTGGGACGCTATGACTATGAAAACGCACACATTGACGTGTTACTGACGTGTTCACGGATGTACAGTTTCATTTGTAGTAGTAGGTATATTTGACGCCCCGTTTCTATGAAGCGCCCGCCCTATGTACTTACAAGTAAAAATTACAATAAAAGGTGTTTCTGACATGGTGAATTTGGTCCAAACTCCTGCCTCTGATTCTTTCGATTTATGCTTGATTCTACAATTTTTTTTTCCTATTGTTTTTCCGCCTGAAAGATCATGACAGTTAACCTGCGAAAGTTGCTAAATTTCTCGAAATTTAGCAACTTTCGCAGGTCAACTCAAGCTCTTTTTGATGGACTTTAGCACAGATATAGCGAGCTATATCTGTGCTAAAGTCCATCAAAAAGAGCTTGAGTTGACCTGAGTTGTAAATGAAAGAAAATTCAAACAAGTAGACACTTTTTTTCTTTTTTAAATTAAATAAGTTAGAAGGTCAATAGATCTATGCACTCTGGTGATAGAGTTTAGAAACAATTTTTTTATTTATAAGTTTTATGTCACAGACTTCCAGTCTTTTATCAAATCGATTTAATGTCTAAATCAATGTTAACACACCAAATTAGTACGGAACCTCATAATCTAACCCCCTGTTCACACCAGGCAATCTGGGTTTTGCTTAGGCCGCGGCTACAATGAGACAGCGGGGCGCCCGCGGCTTATCTGCTAATGCGCGCAGCGGGCGATGTGTGAACACGGCTTTATTTAGGTGGCGCAAGTCAAAAGAGCAACGCTTTTTAGTCGTTACACGCGGTTTTTAAAATTGGGTAGTCCACGATTCAGTGTTTCACGGCCTGAATATATTCAAGAGCTAAGTCAATCTGAAAAAAATATTTTCCACCAAGATGGAAAAATATTTTTTCAATAATAAATGATTTGAGGTGACCGACCGGAGATTTAACCTGGTTCCTCCGGTGTTACAGCCTGGCATTATGATATACTAGACACAGCGGTCGTCAATATAATGGTCAAATGGGTTAATTTTCGCAGACCTATGTAGCTTGCTGGAGGCAAGCTGGTCTCGTATACTATTTTAAATGCTGGTGAATTTAATTCATTCATTCAATTTACTGTGTTTATTTGTCAAGGTTTACAAACAAAGCTACAAGCAGTAGAGTAGAGAAAGTATTTGACGGGTGTCATTTAGGTCTTGTAATACCCTCCGACAGGACGTACCTACCAGCTCTATGGTAATAACAGTGAATCCTAGTAGATAGATAGACATAACATACAACAAATAACGAAAAATAAACAAAAGAAAAAATAAGTGCAAGCAAGTTGCAGCAATACAAAAAGGTACAGCACATAATATCTCGATGGTGAACACAAATTAAACAGATTCAGTGCATCATTTCTGTTATTTATTTTTCGTCGCTCATTCCTTTACACATAAGCTTATGCCTTGCACCACACAAGGACATCCGTTGGTCTTTTTGTGACCGCGACCTTATAACTCAGTGGCACTAATGTTTATAAGCTCCCATTGTCCTCAGCGTAAAGGTGCTACGATATTATTCTTGTAGTCGATAAAAAAGGTACATTTTAATACCAAATAGGTTTTAATAGGATTAAATTGGGAAGACGAAGGGAACGGAAGGAGTCCATGTTCCTGTATGGACTTGATCTTACTGCGAATTTAATTTGTAATAGTTTTAATTAGGACGTTAGAATCACAGAATCTTTCCTTCTAATATTAAAGATGCTAATGTTTGGATGTGAGTTAGGTATGTTCGATACTCCCTAATTATCTGAATTAACTTACTGGGAAATGCTTGTCCAGTTAGATTACTTAATAAGTAATCTCATACTAACTAATCACATATTATGTGACTAATACAAATTTAATAGTGATAAGTATTGTTTATTTAAAAAAAAGATAACTTACTGAGAATGGCTTATTCTGGTTTAGACCACGTTTTCTTCTGTTAGGTACCATTATTAAAAACTGTCAGTCTGGAGGACTTTAAACAGACTCCGGGCTACGCTGGCGTAGGGAGATGATGTGAAATCTGAGTTAGGTGGGGGGTTTCGGCTAATAAATTTATGTGATTTCGGTCCTGTTCAGACCATAACCCATCTCCTATCATGTCCCAACTGCCCTTCGTCTTGTACAATACAGGACCTTCATGACGCCAACAATAGGTCAGTTAAAGTTAAAGTTGCCACAAACTGGTCAAAAACAATATAATTATAGCAATTTCGACTCGATAAGAAGAAAAATACCATTGTTAAATACATAAAAAAAATGGCGTTTCGTAACCAAAATTGCAAGATTTGAAACCACATTTCCGTATACATTAAACTGACAAATTCATTGTAGTTTAAAAATACGGTTTAAATATGTCCGAAAGTTAATTATTATCGGCTAATATACCAACCGTATAACAGTACCAAACAAACATCCAAATAAAAAAAACCATCCCTATATCCATCTAATCCCATACAAACCTCTCGCCGGATCTCCACGCCCTCTAGTGTTACAAAGAGGGTTTTGTTGCACCCATTGTTGTGTGTTTGTCATTGTACTCGTACCGTATGAATGTTAATGGAGAGTGGATTGGGGTAGTTTGTATTTTGAATTCTCTAAGATTCGAAATTTTTTATGTAGCATAACGAAATGTTAAATGAAAAATTAATATAAGTATATGAAATTCTTCCGTAACTGACTGATGAATGACAAAGCTACTGTGCGTAGGAAGCTGATATTTGGCATGTAGGTTCCTAAGGGAGTGTAGGAGAAACTATGAGCAGATTTCCTGAATGAAATGTGAATGTGTGAAATGTGTGAAGGTATACAAGCTTATTTCTACTTAACTAATTACCTCTACGTAGCAAGTTTCTTCTTAACATTTTAGCTCCAATTTATAGATATATTTTTATCTTTAACAATAAAATTTAAGTATGATGTGATTGCATACTTCGATATTGGATACTTTAGAAGTAACGTACATAGACATTTAGTACTTCGACATTCCGTAGCGGAGTCGATATGATACATAAAAAAATACTAATATTCGCAAAGAATGGGTAAAACTTAATTAGATAGTGTCATAAATAAATATTATTATTACCAAATTTTAACGAAAATATTTTTTTGTATATCGAAATTAAAATCCGTTAACATTATATCTGTCAATCTCCAAAGGTCATATTCAAACAATGAAAACTTCCCGCCTTTCGACAAAAGATTTAAAAAAATAAACTATAATCTATGACCAATTTAGGCATCAGATTTTGTCGCGTACGCACTTTTTGCTCTATGCTTTTTAATACTTAATTCGAAGGTATTATGTTTCAAGTAATGATTGTATTTTAGTGAGAAGTGTGCCGGGTGTAAAAATTCAATGCGATAATATGCCTTTATTGAATAATACACAGGTAAAATACTGGTTTGCAAATAAATTGTTATTTAGTATTTTATTGCTTTTCACATAATTTAACGATTTTAACCATTAAGGAGTATTATCATACGTTTAGTTCCTAATAAATAATATTTTAAACTTTAACTACCTACCTACTTCAGCAGTTTTGCATTGGTATAATTCATAAAATATATTTCTGGGTGTTTTAGCATGTTTTTTTCAATAACATCTTCCTGCCATTACACATTTTAAATCTAAGTATGATTTCAGAATTAATTTTTAAAGTTTTGAAAAATAGTGTTCCATTTTCCAAAAAAAAAAAAAACAGTTAATAGGTACTTAAATAAAATTTAAAAATATATTGCATGTTTAAATTTTGGCATCATTGACATACCATAATGTAAATCCTAACTATATTATCAATGCAAAAGTCTTCACGCTTTATCTACTGAATCAATATTCCTGAAATTTAGAAACTTTTCATCGAGGGAAAAAGCACTGTTAAACAAAATTAACGCGGGCGAAGCCGCAGGCAATAGCTAGTCTACAAATAAATTTTAATGCGTTTACAATAATTTAAATAAATTTGTTAATTTAATTCATTAAAATCGAGTTCCTTTCCGGTTTTTCTGATAATTTCATTAATAAATTAAACATTACCTTTAAAACATTCACTCGGTCGTCCATTAAAATGTAGTATACTACCAATAAAGTAGTTAATATACATTAGCGCTCTACAGGGGGCTGTCGATTGGTATAATTTATATAATTCAGCAATAACAGGCGCAGCGGGCACCCTGTAGCCACGCGCCTGTTTTCACCCTGTATAATTAGGTATTTTATGGGAACTAGTAAGTTTACTATCTGCAATTCTTCTCAACAGTGGTTGTTCTGAAATGCTAGTAATTGGTAGCTTTGAGTATTATAACACAATATTGATTATATAATTCGTTTTCGACTTAAAAAAGTGCCTTCTTTGAAGGCCAGGTTTCAATAAAATATTTTGACATTGACTTTAATTTTTACATTATATTGTAATTTGTTTTTTAACTTACGACTATGCTTATGCGCGTCTTTGAATACCTACACAACGGCGGATCCAGGATTTTTTTCTGGGGGGGGCACAAGAACCGTGGCGGACTATGCATTCGACATCCGTCTTGATCCTGTTGCCGTCGGCCTTGAAACTAAAGACTTGCAGAAGGACCAGATTTGCAAAAAATCAAGAAATAAACCAGGTGGGCACAAAAAATTCTGTTATTTCTTTATTTGATATGCACTGTTATGGAATTTTCTCTCCACAGTAGGTACACAAGAAATAGTCTGGGGGAGGGACGTTTCTGTTATTTCTTAATTTGATACATATATGAACTGGTATGGAATCTCCCTCCACAGTAGGTACACAAAAAAAGCCGTCTGGCTTTATCTGCTACTGCCTACCTAGGTCACAGAATTAATATTAGTACTACGTACAGAAAGGAAACTCCCTGGGCCTCTCGCAATATGGCACCTCCCCGCTCCTTCCGCACTTCTCCCCCGTTCTTGTGTAACTGTGGGACGTTCGACTATGAAAACGCACACATTGACGTGTTACTGACGTGTTCACGGATATACAGTTTCATTTGTAGTAGTAGTAGGCATATTTGACGCGCCGTTTCTATGAAGCGCCCGCCCTGTGCCTAGGTATAAATTTCTTACAGAGATAAGGTAGCCTGTGCATTTTATTAAATAAATAAATAATAAATCTTTATTCAGTTTTCTTAAATGGTAATTTTTTACAGCATGGACACACACAAATAAAGAAATACAAAGATAAATGGTGCCTGAGCTAGGATAAAAATTACCCTGTGTTTCTGTGTTTATTTTAAGTAATTTAGTATACATTTTGTATGTATACTATGGCTAATTTATTGTGCACCGTTGTACGCCTCTCTTTTTGTTTTCCTATTTTTTTGTATTTTTCTTATGGGCAATAAAAACTTTACAAACAAATAAACTGTGTTTGTTCAACTTTCAATATCCATACTCCATACTAATATTATAAATGCGAATGTTTGGATGTGAGTTTGTGAATTTGTGAGTTTGTGAGGATGTTTGTTACTCAATCACGCAAAATCTACTGGACGGATTTCGATGAAATTTGGTACAGAGGTAGATAATGACCTGGAATAGCACATAGGCTACTTTTTATCCCGGGAAAAAGCACTGTTCCCTTGGGAAATTCACGCGGGCGAAGCCGCGGGCAAAAGCTAGTAGAAAATAAAATACATATTGATAAATACATATTAGTTATTTTTTACCCTATTCCTGTAAAATCCCAATAAAATCACAGGGTTAATAATTAAAGAGGTTCAAATAGGAATAACAAAAAATGAGTAGTTCATATTGGGGGATCAAACTGGAATAACCAAGACAGCTGCACTAAGCAGACCAGTGGTTAGTGGACAATAAATCCGATACTTTCCGCTCTGGCAACGTTTATAAATTACTGGGTGCAAGTTCGAAGCTTGCCTTACTCATTCAGGTCTGTATTGAACTAGTTTCTGCCCTAGACTTCGTCCGCGTTGACTTAAGGATATATGTACTTATATTTTAGTGTGTATAGTTTCCTCGAAGCAAAGTGTGAAGTGAAGCGGTGGTGGCCGAGTGGTAGGGCGCCCGCCTGTGGCTGCAAAGGTCCCAGGTTCGAATCCTGCCCGTGCTACAAAGTTATATCAATCTGACTCATCGACCACTACTTGCTTCCGGTGAAGGAAAAACATCGTGAGGAAACCTGCACTCTGGTTGATTATTATCAACTAGTGTGTGAAATAGAAAAGGCAATGGCAAACTACTACATTAAATTTACCAAGATAGTCGATGTGTGTGTTTCATTCCATATAATGACCACGACCCTCAGTCATGAGGAATACGACTAAAGAGAAAGAGTTTCCTCGAAGACCTTCTTGCCTAGCCTTAGGGATCATATTGCCTTGTAGACTTTTGTCTCTTGACTGTAGATAGATAGATAGATCGACACTTTATTGCACCATTTACAGAAAAGAAATACAAAGTAGTAACAAAAGTAAATACATATATAAATGAGGGCAAAGGCGGGCTTATCGCTAATGCAATTTCTTCCAGCCAACCTTTGGGTAACTGTATTTGGGAGAAGGGGTGGACAAGAAGAGGCAGAGTTTATTGGTACCTAAACCATGTAATTACTTGTGTGCAAATAAAGTATTGTGTTAAAGACACATTCACAAGACAAGGTGTTTGAACTTGAACTATTGCTATGGGGTTGGGAATTGGAAGGTATAACAATCCAAACTGCGGAACTTGGTGGATATAAATTGTACTGTAATGCACTTTTTGAATTAAATTCGATACAAAACACTGCTTTAATCACAAATTTAGCACACGAACTTGGAACTTATGTATAAATCTTATTTATTTAGTTTAACAATATTGCGCATTGGGAGAAAAAATCATAAAGTGACATTTTAAAAACGGCGTCCGTGGCCCCATCAAATTCAGAACTCTTTTGTTTTTTTTTGGTGGCCAGTGATAGGCATAGGTTTTTGCACACAAGGCAAGCTTCATTCCAGCATTTACATTTAAAAAATTACGGCTTAAGGTCCAGTGCCGCAGAGCCTGATTTAGCAGAAAAGTGCGCCTAACGTACTTCTTATTCCCAGCAATCCTTAGCAGCCTCCATTCCTACCAGACATGGGCAAAAATCCGCCCAAAAGTGGACTGTTTCAAAACGTCTACAAGTTCAAATGGGACGGAAACTTGGCGTTTTAGATTCTGGTCTCTGATTCGTACTCATCCCGCTCGGAACGCTTTGTAAAAGCCGCCTCGCCCCGTATTTCGAGCTTTTTGTTTTTCCGACAAAAATAACTGTTTCTTGTCGTCAGTCCGTCTGTGGCATCCATTGTTTTTGTTGTGGGGAATGTTGGTATTGTTGGATGTTTTGACGGATACGCGTCACGTTACGTGAGGGTATCTCAGGGGTATTGGGTATTTAATTAGTATCTGTAATTGGGTTTGGTGTTTCTAGTGATTGCCAATTAAATGTCAATCTTAAGGGACTTTATGGTCGCTTTTTAAAAATCCCACTGCTGGACAAAAGGATCCCCTAATTTCTGTCCTTGTTTGGTTGCTGGTCCTTCCTTGGCTAATTATTTGCAATCCTTGACAAAAGCTTCAAAGTAATCTGACCATTTCGTCATTGACCTTCCTATACATACATACATACATATTATCACGCCTTTTTCCCGTGGGGGTAGGCAGAGACTAGCGATTTCCACCTGCTACGATCCTTACAGATCTCTCTTGCCTCCTCTACACTCACCTTCCTATCTCTTACTAAATCCAACTTTAAACGTGTGTCTCAATGACTGTATCATGAGTTTCTTTCGGCATCTCTTCTCAGCAGTGGTCGTTCCGAAATGCTAATAGTTTGTAGCTTTGAGACATAATACACTATGATTATGTAATTAGTTTTCGACTTGAAAAAGAGTCTTTGAAGGTCAAGTTTCAATAAAGAATTTTTGATTTTGAATTGTGTTTCAATTGACAAATAAATTATTGGTTGTATTTATTCTATTGCTTTTTACACAGTTCCATTCACATTGATTTCAGTTACTAGTATATAAAAAGCTTCCATAGCGCTATCTATTGAAAAATAATTGAGACATAATGTAAGTAGAATGGTTGAGTGGTTAAGAATGTAAGAACCCTGTGGTCGGTCCCAGGTTCGAATCCTAATCGTACCACATGAGTATAAGACGGATTTCAATGAAATTTAGTTCATGAAATGAAATGAAAATTATTTTATTTAAATGGGCTAAAAATAGCACTTTTAAATCGTCGTATACTTGTTTTTTAGTTAGTTGACGTCACAAAATTACCTAAAGCTGAGGTTACTACCGCCTCCAAAGCGCAAGTGGAGAAGAGGCGGCGCAACAAACTCCACTGCTGCATTTTCTAGAGAACACGAGTAGAACAAAACCTGGACTCGCAAAAAAGGTTGCTAGTAGTTTGTAGCTTTGAGATTTATAATACAATATGATTATATTCTCGACGTGAAAATGTGCCTATTCAAAGGCCAAGTTTCAATAAAATATTTTGACTTTGACTTTGGTTTTTTCTATCCTGAAATTTCCACGACGAAACGAAGCTAGTTCCATAACAAAATTGTTACATATTTGGTCTTTGATTTTCAAATGACCATTTTCAAATCTTTCGTCATACATCAACCCACAAATCAAATATCATAAACCAGACAAAGTTGAATGACCGTTCTCATTATCACAAAACAGGCTCCGAAAACAATTAAATCGATTTAATTATACAGTTTATTGAATCGTCCGACAGATGGCGTGTTTTTCGCGAAGCGGCAACTACAAAAGGATGGTTGTTTTTGTTGGCTACGTGCCCCGCTGTTCGGTCGTCGTGATAGTATGTAGGAAATGGTAGGTATATCTAATTTTGGTTGTACTACGATGATGTAGAAAATTCACTTCACTAAGGTACCTATTTTTTCATGTTATGTCTCAGGAGGGACATCCCTTACGTCTTCTATCATAGTCAAATAATTTATTGAAACTGACCTTCAAAAAGGCACTTTTTTACGTCGAAAACTAATTATGTAATGAATAAATATCTATATATATAACTCAAACGTGATTGACTGACTGACATAGTGATCTATCAATGGCATGCAGGTAGATGTTATGACGTAGGCATTCGCTAAGAAAGGATTAACGCGAGCGCCAGCTAGTTGTATTATAAATCTCAAAGCTACAAACTACTAGCATTTCGGAATGACCACTGCTGTGAAGAAATGCCGAAAGAAACTCATTAAACAAATAGTCTTATCTCATTATCTGTACTGTAGATACACTACACTATCTGAACTAAATAAACTAATCAGAAATTTGGCATGTAGGTTCCCAAGAGGGGAGCACTAAAAGAGGATTTCCCGAAATTTCCAAGGGAACCAAGCTTGGGCCCATGATAGCACTGTTTCCTTGGGAAATTCACGCGGGCGAAGCCGCTGGAAAAAGCTAGTAATATGTATTTTTTTGGAAAAAAATCATACAGTTGCTTTTTAATATAAATGCAATATGTTTTTACATCTCAACAAAAATAAGAATCCGTAACGTAAAACCTCGCAAAACAAGAACTTAACACCAGATGTTCTGCAAAAAAGGCTAAAAAGTCCATTGTATCAATATAAAGAGCTGGAGTTTATTATTTTATAAAGGGTTCCGTAGGCGGAAACTTCCGTTCTTTAAGTTGGGGTCCGCTTTTTATTATTTTTTTGTTAAAAATGTGACACTGAAGTGGGCGTGGCGAGCATATGTCGTTTCCAATGTGGCTTGCTAAAAAATTAAGACGATCGTACGATGTTCTTGTTGAGCTCTGGCTTATCCCGCGACTTCGTCCGCGACGAATTTAAGATTTTCACAGAATTTAGTTAAATCAAAATGAAAGCTGTGTTAAATAAAGGCTTTTAATTAATATAACTGAAAACTGCACCAAATTTCATTCAGTTGTTTTTGGATGAGCTGTATGATAAAAAAAACATTGAATTGATTGATTGATATACCTAATCATACATTTTGTGCCCTATGTAAGTACAGACATTGGTAGGCCAGTTTTATGATATATTTCAGTTTTATTAGATAAGATTTCAAACTTTGTATTTCAAAGTACCTAGTTCAGATCTTTTTTTATCAATTTGGCCATTTTCGAATGGGTTATTCCCAAAATATTTTAAAAAAAAGTTGCCAAAATAGAAAGGTCTCAAAACAAAGTATTATTTCATCTTTGAATTTTTTTTTTCTTCTATTTGATAAATGATTTTATTAGTGGTCTCAACCACGGGTGGGTGGTGTTGGTAATTTGAAAATTCAAGTCAAAAATCTTGAAAAAACTGTCATGTAGATGATACCATATGATTTGTGAAAGAGTTGTGTAGGATATTATTTTAACTTTATCTATTTGAATATAAATTATTCCAGGAAATTGAAAGAAAACTTATAAGCCAGTTTTTCTCTTTTTTATTTGACAAAAGAAATTAATTCACTTTTTTTCTTATTTCCGCATTCCTTATTATACATTGTTGTTATAAAGTAATTAAACTATCTACCTATATTTATATGTATATTTATATAACTATATATTACAAAAAATATTTACAAAACATATAATCATCCCGTAAAGACCCACTCTAGATTAAATTCTTTATATACCATCATCTAATTACAATAAATACCTTTATTAACTTAATTTACATACATACCTACTTAATAGGTACCGAGTTGTCTGGGTAAAGAGTTAATATTAATATAAAAACATTAAAAGACACAAAATCATAATTTAAATTGTATTGATTGATTAAAATTATTTTTTCAAACGTATGTATCACTGAGGAATAATATGACGTAATCATACAATTTTTTTTCTTCAAAAATTGTCCTGTAGGACCTGTCTTATCATGAAATTCTAAACTTTTTAACGAAAATACCCAACTCTTTCACTGATATATAAAAAAAATACTTTTATTTGAAATAAATTTCAAATTAAACAATTTTTGCCATAATTATTGTAAATAGACAATAGTATTTACATATATAATATGAAGATTACATAAGACATAATATAGCTAAAAATTGCGATCGAACACTTTTGCACAAAAATAAATATTTTTTTTATTCAAAAATGATTCTAAACTTAAAATTAACTATCACAACAGACTGGTTTGTGTTCCCGTGTGTAAAATGATTATTCTAAATAAATAAAAAATAAATTTAACTGAATTAAAGCTTATGTTACGAATTTAAACTGGAAAAAATGAAAAAATAACGTTTAGTACAATTTTATTGTACATTTTGTTATTATTTATTAATTTTTAATTCAATTGTCAAATGTATTCTAGAGGAACTGACGTTAAGGTATAAAATAATTGGGTACGGGAATCTTAAGTGCTGCGTATAAATGAAAAAAATATTCTGAAAATTATTTTATGTACAAAATTACAGCTATCATTTAGATAGGTATTCCAATTAAATTTTTACAAAAATTCAACTAATCATGAAATAATTTTCAAGACATTTTGTGAAAAAGGATTTATAACAAAATCGTTGAGCGTCAAGCGAAAAAAATAGTGAAATTTTCATAGTAAATTTTTGTTAAAATATACTATTTACATCAATTCTAATGTAAACTTTGTACATAATATTATTCATTGATATACAATGTAAAATTGTGCATTAAATAATCAAATTCATTTACTCAAACAGTCTTTTAAATATAAAGTGCTCATGAAAAAAAAGGGAACATTATTCAATACTCATAGAAATGTTGAACACTGTCTCACATAAGATATAACATTTACATTAACCATTATAAACAATTATCTCCTATTTAATATTACTTATGAAAAATGTACAATGCGTTTAATATCTATTAAATAATTTCTTACAGATAGAGTTGGTTGTGCCAAAAGTTTGGCGCCATTTTGCAATCGGCGCCATTTTGTGTCCGCCATTTCGTGAATTCACATTAAATTTTTCTTGAACGCTGTGTGTTAAACTGCCGGCCATACCCTGTTGACAAGAAAATATTTATTAAATAAAATTAAAATTAAATAATAGCAAAACGGATAGCGGACGGCTTGTAGGAATAATGCTACGGGATCGAAAAACTAATAAGTGGTTAAGAAAACAAAGTAGAGTCTCAGATATAGTGAAGCGAGTGGCCAAATTAAAGTGGCAATGTGCAGGTCATATAGCCCGGAAATCGGACTCATGGGGCAAGGCCATGCTGAAGTGGAGACCGTGGAGACGTAAAAGACCTGTCGGTAGACCCCAGATGCGGTGGATAGACGACATCAAGAGGATAGCGGGAGCAAGAACTGGCTACACACTGCCCAGGATAGAGCAAATTGGAGGAGGTTGAAGGAGGCCTACAACAAAATGGTCGAGGTGAATAGCAAAACGAGAGGCTATTTCAAAAAAGCTCGCTGAATCCAGCTACCCATCAGATGGCAATTTTCGTAGACCATCACTTTTCTTCGGTGAAGAAATATATAGCTGCCGCTAGATGGCGGTAGTTGTCAAATCATGACTCAGATGCCTTCAGGAACTTGAAAAAAAATTGACACCAATTTTTTTCACTTTTTTTTCTAGTTATTTATGTCCCACAGCTGGACAAAACCTCCCCTAATTCTCTCCACTCCTCTCTGTCCTTCGTCTTTTCCTTCCAGTTCTTATCGAACCCCTTTAAATCATCAGACCATCTCGTTCTTGGTCTCCCTCTCTTCCTATACCCATCGGCTGGAATCCAGTGAGTTAGATTTTGAATCCATCTTGACGTGGCCCGCCCAATCCCACTTCGTCCACTACTACAGATAAAAAAGAACTTACGTCAACAATCCAGGGTTGGTGTCGGTCTGGTACCAGGAGTACTGCGGGACGTAGGGGGGGTGAGGTTGCGGCGCCCCCTGGTGGTGGAGGGGGTGCGCTCCGTGCGCGCCCTTCATGTCCCAAGGGCCGGGCGGCGCGCCCTGTGACAAAAGAAAAAAAAATTATATGTCGTTCCGAAATGCTAGTAGTTTGTAGCTTTGATATTTATAATACGATATGGTTAGGTATATAATAAATAAGTTTTCGACGTGGAAAAGTGCCTTCTTTGAAGACCAAGTTTCAATAAAATAGTTTGACTTTGAAAAAGATTTTGTGTTTTTCCTAGGTAATCCTTTTGCTCGTAGATTACCTTTTGTATTATACTTGTAATAAATTTATTGAAAAACCACGTTCAGCCCGAACTTACAACGGTATTTTTTTTTAAGAAAGTAAGTTTTATAATTTATTCCAAAGCAATTCTAGAATCATTTTAACTACATATTAGAGATACGAGCTGCGGGCTGAATTTCAGAGTATAAAAGTAGTCCCGGTATTTTTCTACGTGTACCAAATTTCACCGAAATCCGTCTAGAATTTTGCGTGATTGAGTGAAGCATAGGTACAAAAGTTCCCTAAAGCCCCTAAGTCCTTTATATTAAGGTTTGACTGTCAGACAATGCTTTTAGTATTAAGTCCACCTTTTCACCTTTTGTACTGTACTTTTGTATGTGTATAATAAAGTTTAAATAAATAAATGAATAAATACAAACTATCATCCAAACTTTCACAGTAGGATATTTGACCGAGCGAGCGAAGCGAGCGAAGGTCTCTAAATCGAGTTGGGGGCGAAACACATTGTTTGTATGTATGTATGTATGTATGTATGTATGTATGTATGTATGTATGTATGTTTGTACCGCGATAACTGCTGAACCGATGGTCCGATTTTGATAAAATTTGGTAGGCATGTAGGAAATATCAGTAGAATTTTCAAGTTCGTTGGGCATCAAAATCGGTTCAGTAGTTTTTGAAATATTAATAAAAACGTCCGCGATTATCTAGCAAACGAAACCATAGCGTGTTCTAACTTTGGATAACGCCATCTAGATTTTATTTAGGGAACTGAATTATGTTAGAAAAGTCGAAATCAGAGTATATCAATAAAAACGCGAGTAATAATCGCGAGGTCTAAGTTCGCGGCGAACTACTAGTTAAGAAAATTTCATTACGCATTTTTGGATAGTGGTGTAAAAATAGGCTTCAAAACATCAGTGGTGTGCGTGTCGGACCAATATAAATACAATATATTCCTTTTAGGATATTAGAGGGTGAGGCGGCCACACCTATACTTGATTAATCACACAGTGGGCAGTGTCATGTTTCTATGTAGACGATGACTGTTTGCATTGAAGATTTTGGTAGGACATAGCTGATAAATAATATATAAAACTAGCAGGGCCCCGGGGCTTCGCTCCCGTGGGAATTTCGGGATAAAAAGTACCCTATGTGCTATTCCCGGAATTTTTCTACCCGCATACCAAATTTCATCGAAATTCGTCCAGTAGATTTTTCGTGATTGTGTAACAAACTCACAAATTCACATCTAAACTTTCGCATTGTATTATTCGGATGTAGAGGGAATTGACAACATTTCAACGCGCGAAAGTAAATAGAGTAATTATATATCGTTTTATCCAGAAAATTTGGAATCCTAATCCTAACTAATATTATAAATGCGAAAGTAAGCTTGTTTATTTGTTTGTTTGTTACCTCTTACGTTTTATCTACTGCATCAATCTTGCTGAAATTTCGCATACACATAGATAGAAGTACTGAGAAGGACATAGGGTACCTTTCATCCCGGGAAAAAGCACTGTTCCCGTGGGAAATACACGTGGGCGAAGCCGCGGGCAAAAGCTAGTAATATATATATTTTTACAAGCCTATAATCCTACTATTGGGCAAAGGTCTCCCCAATGTGCTTCTTAAGTGAAGTTTTCCTTTCTGAACGTAAGTTCCCGTACCGAAATGCCCAGTTGGATCAAGAATTGAGTGTGTGTCTTGTGTAAGAAGTGTGTCTAATAACGAAGGTATGTATAAAATATCATAAAATACATCCATATTAACACATTTGTTTCCTGTAGGCAGGCAGAGATAGGCAGAGACTAGGGATTTCCACTTATGTTTACAGATCTCTCTCACCTCTTTACTCTCTTCCATAGAGCAACACAGTCCTCTCCCAGTCCATGCTCTCTTCGTACAATCTAGTCATAGGTGTCCCTATCTCCTTTTTACACAACTGACCAAAAAAGGAGTGTTATGTTTTAAGGGTTCATGTATGTAAGTATGTAAGTTTCTTTATTCCACCATAAGTCCTGAACGACTTAACAGATTATGATGTGAGAGGTATTATTACATTCCTTGCATTCCTCCGAGTGACATAGGCTATGTGAGTTGACAGTCGTGTTTACAATGTAAATAAACAAAGACTTACATATCCGACCCTAGGGTCCCATGACTGCTGGTGTGGGGGTTTCACGTCACAAGAGGTTCCGTCGGGAGATCGCCCCGCTGTCGGCTGCAAACAAAAATATACCTAGTTTTATATATTGTGTGTCGAAGTTCATAAATAGTATTTCGAAAAGGATTTTTTCACGGATCGTTACCAGCATAGAGCTAGTTTTTTTTTTAAATTTTACTTAGACACTATTATGATTTGACAATCAAGTTTATATGTCTATCAAAGAATGTTTTTTTTTGTAGTACGTCTTTGGTTTCCAGCCAGGAAATCAACTGAACAAACACAAACCAATGAAAGAAGCCAGGTTCTAATTCACGCTTCTGTGGTAGACTGCCAGAACTACTGTAAATAACATCTGATGCTTCCATGCTGGTCTAGGAACTATGAAAAAACAGAATGTGCCAGCTGCTTCTCTTCCCGCGCAGATTGTAAAAGTCTATCGAGGGAAATTCCTTTTTTCCCCAGCAGGATACAACAGGCAAAAAGTACGTTTATCTTATCCATCCATAAGGAAGGCCAATGCTCCAGCAGTAGGGACATAAAAGGTTCTTGAAAGGCCGGCATCACTCTTGTGATACCCTTGGTGTTGCAGTAGTCCATGGGCAGCGGTGATCGCTTACCATCTGGTGACCCGCTTGCTTGTTCGCCGCCCTAATATTAAGTTCTCCATATTTCTCATGTACTCAAATATGTTTAATAAGTCTTTACATTTAGAGGGGAGAGGCTGGTGTACTGAGATACAGGCTCTGCTTACTTCAGACACCAATCTCTCACAGTCTTATACTGTTATTCTTACCCTTATACTTCTTTTTTCTGTAAATGTTAGATTGTGGAGAGAAATAGAGTAATTTTGAATTTGAAAAACATGCTTTTGTTAAAATTCTCATCATCAAAGTTTCCTTACATATCCGACCTTGACATCCCAAGCGGGCTGTGGCTGCTTGACGTCCCAGGGGGTGCCGGTGGGTGACAGCCCCGGGGACAGCTCGGACACGGGCGTCGAGCTCGGCGTCGGCGAGTGCGCCTGCGCAGGCCCGCCTTGGTACGCCGACGGGGAGTGCTGAGAGCCGCTCGAGCTGCCGCCGCCTCCTGTGCGAAGAAAGGAAAATCTTATTGAATATATGGGATGAATATTATAATTTTTTAAATCTATTTTTATATGAATTTATTTTGAAATATTGTACGTCCGAAATGGGCAAACTGTTGTCTATATAAAACTTGTAAGTAATGTAACATCTTCTATGTACACAGTTGACAATAAATGATTATCTTATCTAAAAAAATGGGAGTTAAAAATAGTGTTCTTTGCCTGACCCTTAGGTAGACTGGTAGAAAATGCTTTTGCATTAAGTCCGCCCATTGTACTTTTACACTATTTTGCAATAAAGTTTAAATCCTAACTAATATTATGAATGCGAAAGTGAGTTTGATTGTTTGTTACTTCTTCACGCTTTATCTACTAAACCAATCTTCATGAAATTTCGCATGCACATAGCTGAAAGTACGGAGAAGGACATAGGGTACCTTTCATCCCGGGAAAAAGCACTATTCCCGTGGGAAATTCAAGCGGGCGAAGCCGCGGGCGAAAGCTAGTAAATAAATATATTTTTTTTTAACATGTTTTCTATCTATGGTCGCCTTACCTACCTTTGGGTGGAAAGGGAAAGAAAGATTTTTGCCCCAAATAAATTCATCATCATGTTAGAACTATTGCCTAGATGATTTGAAGCGATGAAGATCTACAAGTCGCAGGTTTGAATCCTACTAATGCCTCATGTGTTTGGATACCAATCTAACTGATGTAACTACAGTAGTTTTCAATCACCACTTGCTACCTGTGGTGAGGAAACCTGAAGTCTACTTCTTGATTGATGATTGCTCAGGTAGTGAGAAATGGAGGAGGCAAATGGCAAACCCATTTTATAAAATTATCAACTAAAGGTTGTACAGTCAACTGCAGAGTAACTTGACCCTCCTGAGTCAGGATTCGGTCTTTCTTTCTTATCGAGTGTGTTATTACTAACACTGGTGTCAAATTTTATTCAAGTCGCCTAGAGGCATCTGACATGACTTTTACAACTACCGCCATCTCGTGGCAGTAGCCGTATACACACTAGTAAACTAAACAGTCAGCCAATGTGCAGGTTTCCTCACGATGTTTTCCTTCTCCGGAAGCAGGTGGTGGTCTATGAGAAAACTACCATACATGAGTTAGATTGATCTACAAATTCATGTGACACAGGTAGGCTTATAGAACCACTTGGCCACCACCGCTTCGGTGAGATATGGTCAAGTTCCTCTACAGCTGTACTACTGCTAATATATATATACATACATATTATCACGCCTTTTTCCCGTGGGGGTAGGCAGAGACTAGCGATTTCCACCTGCTACAATCCTTACAGATCTCTCTCGCTTCCTCTACGCTCATCACTCTCTTCATACATGCTCTCCGGTTATGGGTGCTCCTAATATCTCCCTTTTTGTAATGTTTATACTTTATTTATTAATGTATATGCTTACCATGTAAAAGCTGGTTGTTGCTAGGGGGGCTCCCAGGGGGCAGTCCTAGGCTTGGAGGTGGCGCCCCCACCTGCGCTGCCTTCATCATCTTCTTGTACTTGCTGCGACGGTTTTGAAACCAGATTTTGACCTGTAACAAAAGAACACATTAGGATTGACTACTTTTATAAATATATACGGACAAATCCCACAGATTGAGCTAGCCCCAAAGTAAGTTCGAGACTTGTGTTATAGGATACTAACTCAACGATTATTTTATACAACATAAACATAATATATAGGGTTACTTGTAAAACATCAATAACCTCTCTAGGGGTGAAAGTACTCATGAATATGAGCAACTTTTTGTATGGGACCGACTCTGAAATCTCAAAAAAAAAATCAGCTGTTCCATACATTTTGGCCGAGTAGGTATTGTAAAATGTATGGAACAGCTGATTTTTTTTTTTGAGATAGATGTAGATAAACATCCGACGTAAAACATATATAGAGAAACATCGACGTGAAAAAGAGCCTTCTTTGAAGGTCAAGTTTCAATAAAAAAAATTGACTTTGACATCCAAGACCCAGGTCAATTTCAAAAATATGATTTTCCATCTTGATCTGACCGGGGATCGAACCCCCTGGCAAGGTCTTCCAGAGACAAGGTCTTTACCACTGCGCCACGGAGGTCGTCACTTTTGCCTCTGACATCTCCGTGAGTTTCTATGATGCCTCCCACTAATCGAAATACAGATTAATTCGACCTCGTTGGTGGGTTGCTAATTGTGGAGAAAGCGAATTTTTCAAGCCACATTGTATACTTAAATACTTTAGTCGTAAGAAATATGTCAATGAATTTTTTTGCTTGATGGTTTTCTTGAAATTGCAGGCAATTCTTTGGCTTGAAAATCCTGGCAGGATCGCCATGAACGGATTGGTAAGATCAGCTGTTCCATACATTTTGTGAGAGAAGGTATTCTAAAATAGTACGGAACAGCAGATTTTTTTGAGGTTTCAGAGCCGGTTTCATATAAAATGTTGTTTATATTCATTGTACTTTTACCAGTAGAAAGTTTTTTTTTAAATATACAATGATATATTCACCCTGTATATAGATTAAAAATCCTTATGCTCAGGGTGCAAAGAACTTTGTGAACTAAGTTTCTGGGGTATGACGAAAATAGACAGAAAAAAATAAGGAGACACTTACCTGTCCTGAGTATAAAAAATAAAAGCTTTTTATTGGCTAGTAAATTTTTTATGATTTTATAAGGTCAGCTAGGTCATAAGTTCACATTACTCATTATAAAAGTACCTGCTTAACTAAATAATAATGTAACTATAGAGTACTTCGAAGTCTAGTCTAGTCTGAATTATTAATTACTAGATGTTGCCGCGCGGCGCCGCCCAAAAAAAAAGTAAGAAAAAAAAAGGAAAAAGTATATTTTGTGTTTTTTCCTTACAAACTTTGACCCCCCATTCCAGCCCCTTGGAGGTTGATATTTGAAAAAAAGTAGCTTTTGTTGGACCCTGGGTCTTCAACTATATCCATACTAATTTTCATCAAAATCGATCTAGCGGTTTACCCGGCAAAGCGTAACAGACAGATGGACAGACCGACAGCGAGACTTTCGCATTTATAATATTGAAATGATTTTTTATTTTATTCAAATAGGCTTAAAATTAGCACTTTTATATCACTAAGTATGGAAATATGGATATGGATTAACGAATAAATAGATATCAAAATGGCACACTATGTATATTTTATCAGGTCGGGACAAATGGAAAAATTATAGTGAGCAATATGTCAAACGAAATACAAAAAGTCATAAAATATAAAGAATAAAGTTTATCGCGTCACGTAGGTATCGTCCCACGCAACGCCCGGTGTAACTATATGTATTGTATGTGTAGGGTGGAAAGGGGAGGGGCCAAAGGGTGACTTGGCCGTTACTACACCGTTATGGAAATAGAGCGGGGGTGTGTGTCGATATATTTTTATCGACATTTTTGGTTGAAAAGTTTAAAAATTGGTTTATGTATATTTTTTAATTTTTATTCATTATAAGACGCTAAATTAAAATTTTAAAATTTAAATTAAATTTTTGTATAGAAAGACATTTTTAAATATTTATTAGTTACCAAAAATTACTTCAGGAAAAATACATTAAATATCAGTAAATGGTATAGAAAATTTATCAAATATGGCGGCAGACATCAAGGTTTTATGACCAATAATTCATTTTTTAACACCAATGAGAATCTCCACTCCAAAACTGAATACGCCATTACATGTCCAAAACAATAAGAAAAGCCAATAAACATTGCCAGATTGCTATCACAATCGTTAAGGACAACGAATAAGTTTCACGAAAACAATTCTTGTCAAGTAATTGACAGATTGCCAGAAATAAATAATGAAATGTTAAGGTTATATTCCATTGATGGTATAACAGTTTCTTATCTGTTTATCCAGTCTATACTAATATAAATAAAAATAAAATAAAAATGTATTTATTTGCTAAAAGCTGTTACAAGCAAAAATCTTAAAGTACTATTGTAAATGCGAAAGTCTATTACGCTTTCACGGCTAAACCGCTGGACCGATTTTGATGAAACTTAGAATGGATATAATTAAAAACTCGAAGCCAAATATGGGCTACTTTTTTCTAAAAAAGCAACCCCTAAGGTGCGGCAATGGGGGGTAAAAGTTTGTATTAAACACAGTAGATACTTTATCCCGCAGGCAGAGCCGTGGGTTACAGCTAGTTATATGCCTTCTTCACACATATGATGCCATCACTTGCTTTGTAATTAGTAAATAAAGATTTTGATTTATTAATTAGACTCTCTATTTAAGTATTTTGTTAAATAGGTATGTTAAAAATATTATAAGACGTACTATTATTTATTTAAAGACGTGAGAAAAATCTCAGTAAATAATATGCAGAAAACGCGTGTTGCATAAAATATAGAGCAGAAACGTCAAATAGAATAATATCATACTTATCTGACATAGCTTGATCCACATAAAACCTGTTGGTATACAGTGGATTGTAGCCTTAATGATCACCAAAAGTGACATATTATAAGGCAAGATTGACAGGTTATTTAATAAGGCCATAACGACACCATTTGTAGTCAATTAAGGTACAAAGTGAATGAGATTTTATGTAATTTGTAAGCTCAGCGAGGTGCGGCCTTGAGCGATATTACATACTCGAAAAGTTGTTAATTTTAATTTATGACACTGAGTCAATTAAGATGTGTTTTATACTAAGTGAATTTCATTGAAGATACTCCTTTTTGAATAACAATATAACATACACTTTTACATAAAGTTATGTTTATTTATAAGGACAATAACTTATAATCTATACATATAATAAAACAGTAAAAATATTTCGTCTGTACATTTAGTATTTATGGATAGAGGGACTCATAAAAAGAACTATAGAAAGCAAAACATTTTTTTTGGAATTTATTGTCTGTCTGTCTGTCTGTATGCTAATGAGCATTTTCTGCTGACGTATAAAAATTGAAGATCTGGAACATCTGATGAAAAGCTCTAAGAGACCAGCTACACTATAACATATATGGGAATAGCGCCTTAGCAAAAATAGTTCAACTCGGTGAGCATTTTCTGCTGACGTATAAAAATTGAAGATCTGGAACATCTGATGAATAACTCCAAGAGACCAGCTACACTATAACATATATGGAAATGGCGCCTTAGCAAAACTTGATTAATCAGATGAATATTTTCTGTAGACGTATAAAAATCGAAGATCCGAAACATCTGCAACAGTTTGGAACACAAAAAGACGTTTCATCTAAGCGAAACTGACGCGGGCGCAGCCGCGGGCAACAGCTAGTATGAAATAGATTTAATTTCATATGGGTTGTCAGGAGGATGTCAAGTTTCTTAATCTCAATCTGGCTGATTTATGTGTGAATTTAATGACAGATGTAATAACATAGTGTTATATACAATCTAATTGACGACATTATTGGTAAGTGTTCGTAATATGGCCTGTGATTGCAAACTGGTTAAAACGCCTTCCAATAAACTTTAGCAATGCAGTCTTCGTGTTGATATCTTGTATCTACATGGGTTGATTAAGTCAAAATGTTGTAGGTATTTCACTTTTTTGCAACATTTTACCTGTCATTTGCTTTTAACAGTCATTTAAACGCAGAGTTCGTCGCGACAGCTCCACAATCGATGCTGTGTTAACTTTTATCATTAAAATATACATACCTATTTGGAAATGATTTTAATATAATGAGATAAATTGGAAAGAAGAATTTAATTGAAAACAAAAATTTAATTGAAAAAAAGGAAATATCTGTAAAATCGCATTATTTTTTTAGTTTACTAAAATATATAATGCGGTTCTTCACACGTATCAATATTATTATAATCTTACTACCGAATAAAATTGCAACCTGAAGAGATTTTTTTAAAGTTTATCGATATCGGTAAAAAAGTATTAACCGCCGAAACTATTTCCCCACCCCCGCGCTCCCCTCCGATTAGCCGGGTCATAGGACACGATACCTTAACCCGTCGTATCTATACTTAATTCACTTAGCTTAAGTCAGATAATGTTCGTAGCTTCCATTGTAATTGTTTTTAATGTTTTGTTTATGTTGATTATTGAGATTGTGTTTGCTTTTTCACGAGAAAATACGTTTACAAATTCAAATTTAGAATCAAGATGGTCAAACCGGTATAGTGATGGGACTTGAGAATTTTTAAATATAATCTAAGAGAGTGTTCTCAATAATTTTAGGAAAAAATTTTAGAACTGTTTAATTGAATTGGCGCAAAGGGTTTTCTCAAGCCAAGTCAAAATTTATCACACTTTTATAGTGTTTTTTAGTAAAATAAACTGCTTTATTGCTAGTTTTTCTTTGACATTGAAATGAATTAGGTATGTGAGGTCAACATTTCAAATATTTCATTTTATGAAATAAAAGGATATAACAATTTCCGTTGAAATTGTATTTATCAGATACTTATCTAATATAAAATTACATTTTTACAAATAAAATACAATTTGATGTACCAAATACAGTTCACATGATTATCAAAATAACAATACATTTTTTCAACAAAAATTCGACCTGCAGTAAAATTGACCAAAAATATTCTTTTGTGTATATGTATGTGACGATCTACGGTCTGTCAGTTCGTATGATTGGTCAGTACAATTTATGGATTTGTACCTTGAATATTTTGGTTTCAATTTATTTTCTACCCATTGTTATATTAGGTTATGTTAAAATTTTACATACACTGTTAGTATATTGTTAGGTTTGCCAATTATCATTTATTTTTTTAAATAAACCATAGGAAATCTTGAAATTATAGATTTAGTTTCTGTGCGGTCGGAGACTGATTTATGCCTAAAATATAAAAAAAATCAATAACAAAAGTTATGGAAGTATGGGAAACAGTTGTGAAAATAAAGGAAGTCGGCATATGGCCTGACCGCATTGACGTTGTTCCCCCTTCAGGCACTCAGCCAACACGCAGAGCCTATGGTATTGGTCAAATTAAATAATTTTATTGTATACACATGATTTTTTTCCATTTTGCGTATAGTATAATTAAAAAAAAAATTAAGTGCCAATATCAAATTTCTTATGCATTATAGAAAACATGGCCGTGAAAAAAGAAAATAATAATAAAAAAAATAATCAAAATTCGAATCATAATTTCAATAATCGAATATTTGTATCATAAAAAGACAACACTATTTTAAAATTTAAAATTCGAACTTCAGAAAATATATTTAATTTTACGAACGAACCTACGAACGTACTGGCATAAAAACGAGTACTTTTTTTAAATGATGGCAAAGCAATGGCACAAGCAAAGGCCTTCTAAGTAACATCCTGACTGCATCATTCGTCAAGCTGCAAGTATGCAGACCCAGTGCATGCGGTATGCAAGTATGCGCGCGGCGGCACAAAGAAGGACGTGTGGGTTTTTAAATAAATAAAAAAAAAACAGTTTATAGCGCAATAGTTTATATTGATTTTAAAAGTTATTTTATTCTGTTAAAATTAAAAGCACATGAGTAGGGAAGTAAAAGTGTTTAAAGGAAATGTGTGTAGAATTACGATTAAGGAAATTTTTATTTGTTTTTTAACGAGATTAAAATAACAAAATGTTTTATCAAAATAATACTTTCATTCAAATTATAATTTCATTATAATTTTTATACTTAATTTATTATTTCTATGTTAAGTCGAAACTAAAGGTCTTTGTCACCAAGTCAGAAGGTGTCAGACGGTTTAGATACCTACTATTATTTATGGGTCGATCGAGAAAATTAAAAATATTAAAATCATTGATTTAGAAAGGCGCGAAATGCTATAAGCGTCACTCGAAAGTATAATTATACATTATCTTATTTATATAATTTATCTTTTTTTACATTTTTTCATTTAACCAATTATTATTATTATTTATTAGATGTCGTTTAAACCCTAGTGCACACCGCGTCATCCGTCAAGACAGAGCTATGCAGCACATGCAAGTCCAGTGTGCGCGGTATGCACGCGGCCTTACAAAGGGATGGCGGGAATAAGCCGCATATCACCAAGAACCGACGACGACGTGTATTTCGCAATGTCGGATGGGGCTATGCTGTATGTCACCAAGAGAATTGAGGGTAAAAAGCATTTTAATTAAAAAAAAAATAAAACTAATATTTTGCATTGTCGGAGGAGGTTAACGGTACGGACGCGATTATGGCTCGCGTCAGTGTATTTTTTGTTATGTTTTTATTTATTTACAATACATAAATTGATAGGAAACATAAAATATAGTAAAACTAAGTACAAAGGTACTACCTATTTCTAAAGAAATGTCTTCCAGTAGACCCGCGAAAGAAAAAATGGACAAAAGAGGCATTGGCGTGCAAAAAGAAAAGAAAATAGGTAATAGAGATAAGTAACAGATAAAAATGATAGTATATTGTACATAATGTTATCATGAGAAACAAAATAAAAAGCATTCTAAAATAAAATAAAAAACAAACAAAAATATCTATAATAAAAGAAATCGCTCTTAATAAATAAATCTTTATTTTAGACTAGCTTTTACCCACGGCTTCGCCTGCGTGTATTTCCCATGGGAACAGTGCTTTTTCTGGGATGAAAGGTAGCCTATGTCCTTCTCAGTACTTCTAACTATGTGTATGCGAAATTTCAGGAAGATTGGTTCAGTAGATAAAGCGTGAAGAGGTAACAAACAAACAAACAAATAAATAAACAATAAACCAACAAACAAACAAACTCACTTTCGCATTTATAATATTAGTTAGGATTAGGATAACTTTGATCCATTGTATGTTAAGACCTTGTCCGTATATATTTATTTATATTTATTCTGTTCGTACTTACTGAAATTTAAAATTGATCTAAATACAGTTATCTGAAATCATGAATGTGCAATGATTAATATCCAGTAATCAATAAAAACTATAGCCATTCAAGCCTCATTGGGCAAGAGTATATAATTTAGATATACTTAAATATACAGTAGCAGTCAATGTAGTGTTGACTAAGAAAAAAACGTGTATGATGTATGCAAATGTTATTATAAACCGTTGTAGTATAGATAAAACATAAATAAAAAAAAAGAAATATAAAATTATAATAATGTTATTATACTACACAGTTGTGGATTTATCTCAGATTATGTTATAATATACAATGTTTTTATTTGTTAACTATATTATTTATAATGATTATTATATTTAATTGGTAATAAAACTTGTTATGACCCTATAAATATGTAAATTAGATATTGTAAATTTATGCAATGAGGTAAGAAGTAAATATATTTACTTTTATGATTAGTAATAAAACTATTAGTTCAGTGTTATCATGAGGAATATCCCTATTTCCATGGTATAGCTTAATTATCGATTAACGATAAAACACAATCAGATTTTTTTGTTTTTACTAGACAGGCTTTTGTGTCATGTCAAATTATATTCGAAGTTTTCTCCAAATATATTTAAATTAAAAAAAAACAAAAGTTAGCAAAATATCATTTAAAAATCGAACTCGGTATCAATCGAACGACTCAATCTGTGAATGGCAACGTATAAATAATTAATTAAAAGTAAATTAATATTAATGTGTGCTCGATGGCGCATGACGCGGTTCGTTTATAAAAAAAAACAGTAGCCATAAGACGGCATGTTTTGTTTGGACACTGACTGATGTGGAGTGGCTTATTTTTTCTTTTTTTTAAGCACTGGACGCAGGACAATGTCCGTCTCACCTCTTATTTTAGCTTTGAACTATGAACGCGTTTGTCTAATTTCCATGTAAAAACAAATGCGTAATAGAAAAAATTAACCAAATTATTACACACATTAGTACATTTTGTGTGAAATTAAATCGTGTACACTGAAAACTTAAACAAACCTTGTATAATTGTGAAAATAAATGCTCACAAGAATTTTTAAATAAGAATACTTAGTTACTCCAGAAATAAAAAACATCACTTTTCTTTGGGTTTTGAGAAATATTTAGACTTCTAGTCTAATAGATTACACTACCTTTTGCCCTTAGCTTTGGACTATGAATGTAAAACCAAGGTAATATTAGTCTTGATTTGTATTTTTTTTTTAAGTTAGCCGTCCGCAAATTACATAGTGGCACTACGCATCATGCAATTTTCTGTCACAGCATTCGTATCGATTTTACAGCCAAGCCGCGCCAATAGATTTTTTACATCAAGACAGAAAAAAATATTTCTGACAATCTCTACATATTTCTCTGTCCGACATGGCACATATTCGACTTGCTTGGGCCTCCAATGGCAGCATCGAATTTACTTGAAACTTGTGTTTTTACGTCAAATGAATTCTTTTACGGCAGATTAATATATTTGGAGAAAACTTCGAATATAATTTGACATCACACAAAATTTACCCTAATACATATAATAAAACAGTAAAAATATTTTGTGTGTACATTTAGTATTTTTGACTGAAATGGATAGAGGGATACTTAAAAAGAATAATAGAAAGCAAAAAAAATGTTAGGATTTTTTTGTCTGTCTGTATGTATGTACGCGTTTCACGCAAAAACTACTGGACGGATTTCAATGATTTTTCTTTTGTTGTATAGCTATTAGGCCTTGGCAACATATATAGGCTATAATTGATTTTGAAAACTGGAACACCTGATGAAGAACCTTAACAGAATAGCTAAACTATATAGAAATATGGAAATGGTACCTTTGCAAAAGTTTATCAATCTGACGAGTATTTTCTGTTGACGTATAAAAATCGAAGATCAGGATCATCTGATGAAGAACTCCAAGAGACCAGCTACACTATTACATGTATGGAAATGGCGCTTTATCAAAGTTCATTATTGTATTTGAATTTTATATTCTCACGGTTAGCAGTTGTTGTTATTTCTTCGACATAATTTATAAAAAAGATATAAGTATGCTATAATTTATTTCACACATTGCAAAAATAAAAATATCATTCACGAAAAAAGAAAAAAAATGTGCGAGTACAAATTCAATCGATATCTTACAAGAAACAAACACACAAATGCATTACGCATAGATAAATCACGATGACATTTTTCTAAGAATCACAAGTAGATACCAGCATCGTTCACTAGAATAAATTAACGTACTATCGATACTTTTTTATCGACTAAACCCGTCACTAATGAATTATATTATTGTGTGATTTGGAAGAAAAATACCGGGAATTACACACCTTTATATCCTGAAACCCCCACGGGAGCTAAGCCCAGTAAGTTAATCTTAAGTCTAAATAAACTAACTATATGCAAAAACGTAATAACTGTGTATAAGATGTTTATATTTTTAGTAAATTAGTTAGTGTAGTTGTAAGTTTTCCGATGAAAAAAAATAATAAAAGATAAATTATTTGTTGAAAAAAAAAATTAAAGTACCGAAAATCCCGGGAATCCCGGTTCCAGCATAGTCCAGTACCGACAATCCCGGTTCCTTGAAACATATCCGGTTCTCTACACACTATTATCTATATACCATGGTTTAATTGGGACCTGTGTGTGAAAAGCTATGCGAGCTAAGTTTAATATTATCGCTTATGTCCTTCTCAGCACTTCAAATTATGTGTATGCGAAATTTCAGGAAGATTGGTTCAGTAGATAAAGCGTGAAGAGTAGCAAACAAACTCACTTTCATTGACCGAGCGAGCGAAGCGAGCGAGGGCTATAATTCAAGTTGGGGCGAAAACAACATTGTTTTTATGTATGAAATTAATTCAACGGTTCGAGAGTTATCGCGGAACAAATGTATGTTTGTTCCGCGATAACTCTCGAACCGTTGAATTAATTTCGATGATATTAAGAATACATATAGCAACAATCCATAGAATTTTTAAGTTCGTTGCGCAACAAAATCGGTTCAGCCGTTTTTGAGATATTTTAAAATAATAATCGCGAGGTCTAAGTTCGCGGCGAACCACTAGTATTAGTTAGGGTTAGGATAAGAGACTGTTACCTAACTTACTTAGCTACTATGGTTTAGTTGGGATCCGTGTGTGAAAAGCTGATTCAGCTATGTGAACTAAGTTTAATATAGCTCGCTTTGGACGGTCGGCATTAAAAAGAAAACAAAAGGAATAAAAAATGGCAAAAATTATGACAATCCAATAACATTATTCATTTTATAAAGAGAACGATGGAATTATACAAAAATATACAAAACGTGAGTGTTTTTGTCCAAAAGACACGGTTGTTCTGTGGACACTGAATTATTCAACGGACGGACACCTTGACAGCGTTTTTATTATGAATTGATTCGCAACTTATAGTGACGGGGAGACGGGTGTTTGTTTTAGGCGTTGATATATATAATATAATATGTAATTTAGCTACCCAACTAAGCCTCTAATATCTACCAAAAGCCACAGGAAGCTACATCCCATCTGGCAAGAGTTTCATTTGGTAACCCTCATCGAATGTCGAAACAAAAGTAGTGTTTCGTAAACTTTTTAATATTCCGTTCATTTTTTAAGTTAACGAAATGCCACTTTGTTTAGGTATAACAACCCTTTTGTTTAGGTATTTAGTAAGGGTTACGAAATAAAACTCTTACCAGATGGGATGTAGCCATTCAATTAGGTACCTCGTGATTCAGTTACTGTACCACTATCCATAAACGTAAACAAAGTAGTAATAAAATTACTAAAGAACTTTAACTAAATGGCAGAAAGATTATTTTGTCTTCAGATCCCAGAGTATTTTCATTTTGGCTCTTAGCCTATGTTTTATAATCTATGGCACGCGTACTTCAGTTGCGTTTTACCAAAAAATCGTTAAGAAATCGAGAAATCTACTCAGCGATATATTCGTCCACGGAATCACGATCAAACCGCGTCGGCTCGTATAAAGACATTTCACGAGTTCCCAGCAGTTTTCACCGACTGCAAAAACGATTGGGTGCGGTTTTTACCCGCCATTCGGGGAACGACACGGTTAGTGGCCATCTTCGCCACGCGATACATTCGATTTGTATTTTGTAATGAGAACACTTTTACTCTTAAATTTGTCTAGTGTGCCAGCAGTAATTCGGCTATTCGATTTTCATAATCATAAATTCGTTATTAAAAACAGTATTCATTTCATGCAGTGTTTTCTTTTTTTTAAATTTTTCACATAATTATGTAATTGGTACCTTTTATTCATAACTAGACCCGCCCCGGAGCTTCGCTCCCGTGGAAATTTCGGGATAAAAGTGCTATGTGCTATTTCTGGTATTTTTCTACCACTATACTAAATTTTATCGAAATCCGTCCAGTAGATTTCGGGTGATTGAGTCAAACTCACATTCAAACTTTCGTATTTATAATATTAGTAGGATATAAAGATTATGAAATATAGTAGAATAGTAGGATTACCCAAGTCTCTATCATTCATACTACCTACTTGAATGTTTATGAGGAAAAAGGTTAGATATGCTTTTCAGTCCTTTATGGCAAAAACAACGATGGATTTTGATGAAATTTAGTTAAGTACTATATTTATTAAAGCCCAAGATTTCACGCAACGGATTTTTTAGATTAAATTATCGAAAAACCATCTTTACGCATTTTAAATATCACAGCTTACAGATTAACTAGATTTAATCTGCGGTTTTTCTTGATTAAATAATAAAACAATAAATTTCCTATGAATGGAAGATAATTCTATGAACGAGACACCCTCAATCGTCTAATAACAAGGGCTGTACAAACAAAGCTGCTAATTGAAATTACTGGCTTTCGACAACCCTGGGGCGTCGTCATGGCGACCAGAGATAGTTTTAACCATTTTCACATATGTTTAGCTTATTTGATTTTGGAATGATTTGTAATTTGACAGGTGTAGGGTGTATGTGTACGAGATAAAATTTAAAACATTTTGTTCTCTTGCAATAAGCAGAATTTGTTAGCCAGTAACACATTCATTATTTAAAAATACTTTTAACTTTAGAACATCGTTCCGTAATTTAGTCTATTATGCTTCTTGCTTTTATTTTTAATGATTTTTTATCTTATCTGTGCATTTACAGGATACAAAAGGATTTTTAGGATTCAAAATATGTTTGACGCTTTCATGTATTTTCGTTTTATTTTTCACTCATAATTTTATTGGTAAAGTTGTATTTTTTTAAAAGAAAATTAGTTAATTAATGTATTCTGACCCCACTTGGAGCCCAATTCATAATAATTGCAATAAAATAGAATCGCTAATAGCCCTCGACTGTTGATCGTATGTCGAGCGTTGGGTTACAAAGATCATTATTTTGAAACCAGAGCAATACTAACGACCTTTAGGGAGTTTGTACGGACGAAAATGATGAGTTTTATGTATAAGTACTTTCTATCTAGTTGTTACTTTATATGTAGGTTTTGTCCGCGCCTTCACCCACGTAAATTATACTCCAAAACCTTTCTGATGAGCGATCTCGTCTATTGGTGAGATCCGCATGAAAATTCATTCCGTAGTATTTGAGTTTATCGCGAATAGACAGACAAACGCGGCGGGGTACTTTATTTAATAATATTTAAGTATGCCTAATAATTTAGGAACTTTTTTCATCACGGATGTATTCGTGATGTGATTTGTTCATTCTCATTTAGTATTGTCCAAAAATATAAAAAAGTTTTACATTACAATTTACATGTCAAATATTATATCAATGGTCAAAGAGAAGAAGAAAAAAAACTAAAATTACAACCTGCCCCTTATGGAAATAAAATATATTGTATTAGGAGAATATCCTGTAATGATAGTCTGTAAGAGTTGAAAATAAAATAAATAAATAAATAAATAAAAAATACAAAAAAATACCTAATATGTAAATAATTTTTATTAGGTATTTTCTGTACCTAATCTACCAGTAGAAAGAAAGAGGCACATTGGACTTAACAAATATTAGTTATTCACAATGTCAATAAATGTTCAGTGTAATAAACAAACTCATACCTCAAACACAGCAAACGAGTACTGCGCCACCTACGTGGATCTGTCATGTTTGCCACGATGACAGGCAAAGATATTAATCTCTATACGGATTATCTGTTTGAAAACTACAACGATCATAATTTTCCAAGAAAATATCTATTTCAATGGCCTTCTATGCACCTAACAACCGCTACCAGTTTCCTCCGAAGACTCGCACAATTACAGAAACGAAATCACAGAAAATGCAATCTTAATCCCTATCTCTTTCAAAATAAGGTTCACATAGCATAAAAACAGAGAGAATTGAATGAAAAAAATAAGTTTGTCGTCTATGTAATACGTACATTGTATTTTTTATTTTATTTTTTCCGCGGCATTGTTTCTATGTGGCACGCAACGCCGCAATTGTGGTTTTTCTTGAGACGGAAGTCGGCCATAATTATTTTCGAATTAGTCACAAACGTTAGATTTCGGCTGTCTGGTTTTCGAGCCGTGAGAAAAGCTGGCGCCCGAAATTACAGGTGGCCAGTGACATTTTTTATTGTCTATGCCTTCTCTCCTGTCAAAATGTTGTAACGTGTGATTCGACCTTAATTACAAATTTAAAATTTTCGGTGGGAATTCCTTTTTCAAATATACTACTTTTCTTTCATCTTCATTGCTGTCACTTGTTTTCTTTTGACATCTATTTGATACTGTTTTCTTTTTTAAAATAAATACATATTTCTCTAAGAGCGAGAAGATTTTTCTTTCGTCATTGTTTTTTTACCCATTTCTCCTACTCAAATGAGGAATTTGGATTGACGGCGTTCGGCCACAGATTAAGATAGAAGTTACTTACTATGCGATTTAAATGCTATCGGTTTTTGTAATTTTTGTCAAGTTGTCAGCTTGTCATTCAAAACCATTTCAAAACATTCGAAACTAACTTCACTACATGTAAATGTTGTCAAAGAGACCAAAGTGAAGTTGTTACAGCCCAAGTTTAGATTCTAATCGGACTGTACGAATTTTCTTTCTTACAACACAATAAATTATTTTTCTTCTTACACGTGTTTTAGTAAGAAAACTGCAATTTCTTACAGAAAATAACCATAAAAACCTTCGTTTTCTTGTGATTCGTAATCACTACAGTCACAAACCTATATTATTAGCCTACACGGAGACGCTTTTCTTTATAAAATAGGTATGAGCTACTTTAATTTTATGAACTGAATTGAAATTTACTCCTACTCGTCCAGAAATTGATCTAGAAATAGACTTAGATCAGTATCTATAAATTGTTATAAAGGACATTAGCATATCCTAAAGGCAGCTGGCTTCGGACATTTTATTTCACTATTAACATACAAAAGCCAAAGACATACCTGCATGATGTTTATATCATGTTTATAAGTATTGTTATGTCATGGATATTGTAATTGCGACATTAACATGGGTAAGTGACGCTTAATATGACTTTAAAATATGTAAAAGTGTATTAAAATAATTCCCCTTGATAACTAACTTCTTTGCAATTCATTTATTATATTAAGTTATATATTGAAAGTTGCATGCTTTGCCACTGACCTAGCATTTTATTGTACTGCATTCTTAATGAATAAATAAAAGCTTGTAAAAATGATAAAATCGAATATTATATCACACTGTCAAGTCACAACAGATGGCGTTATTTGACAGTTGCACAAATCACATCAGGGGATCCTGCTTCGATCCTGATTCGAATTTTATTTTTATTTTTTGTTCTTTTAACCAATTCATTGTGGTTTGATCACAAACATAACATGTTTTATTATATTATTATTATTATTTTCTTATATTTTATTTTATTTTGTTTTTGACTGTACACAATCTAGTGTATGTATAAAGTTAATGAATAGCCCCTCTGGCATGCTAGGCGACCAAGACTGTTTCATGAGTTTATTTCGGCATTTCTTCTCAACAGTGGTCGTTCCGAAATGCTAATAGTTTGTAGCTTTGAGACATAATATATTATGATTAAATAATTAGTTATCGACGTGAAAAAGAGCCTTCTTTGAAGGCCAAGTTTCAATAAAAAATTTTGACTTTGATACAATATTGATACTTTTTAGATGTGTTTTATATTAGGTTTTTTTTTTAATGCCAATCCCGTGCATTTTTGCTTTTTGTATGGACTCTCCTTTTACTAAGCGCCATCTGTGAAGTCATCTGGAATTATTTTCTTTTTAAATTTGGGTATCGGAAACTCCCCAATTTAAGTCGATTGCAATACAAAATAAGTACATAGTACTAGCGTATGTAGACCCTTATACATCTCCCGAGATCATTACTTAGCGTTGCATTAATAAATTAACTTATGCGGACCGGTTTTATGAACCATAGACTATAAACAATTTGTTGTTTATCTATGCGTTGTATCCTTGAAATGCCATAGATGACCACAATGACCTAGTCATATCATAACGTAGCATGAATCAATCGAATATGATAACATCGATTCGATATGATCGATTTAAGTTTAAGTTGAACGCACTGCGACTAGATTGAGGACCTATTTTAAAAGGGAGATATTAGGAGCACCCATCCATAACCGGCGAGCATGTTTGAAGAGAGTGATGAGTGTAGAGGAAGCGAGAGAGATCTGTAAAGATCGTAGCAAGTGGAAATCACAGGTCTCTGCCTACCCCCACGGAAAAAGGCGTGATAATATGTTAAGGGCTCTCAGTAAGTGAAAACGGCAATATTGGCTGTTTTCTATAAGCTGCTGTTTAAAGAATTGAAGAGTTTTCGCCCTGAAATTTCTGATATGCATTGTAGAACGTATGTTTAAAGGGAGGACTGTTTCCAAAACACGATGGGAAAATTTTGCTCGATAGAAAAAAATCCTGAAGTTACCTCTAAAATTTCATATGAATACAGATAACATCCGTGTTTTATAATAAAAAATGTTTTAAAATCACCAACACAAAGGTATTTTACCTTTTCGATTTCGTGACTGATTTAAATTTTTGAAAAACTAAACATTTCTATTAACTTTTTGATAAAAATGTGAATGGCGCGCAACCGGGACGTCCCCCCCCCCGCCTCAGCCGCTTCATATGAATTTTCGATGACCGCCTAACCCCCCTTAAAATAAGTATATTTTGTCTCGTTCTTCAAATGTTTCTTTTATATTTGAAAGAGAGAAGGGTAGCAGACAGACAGTAAAGCCGAAATTCTCCATAAGCAAACTAGATGGCAGTACCTGTACAAGTCAGTGCATATTTTAACGTCCAATTAAAAAGACCTCTACAACTGTATGCGTAACCGCTGCGTTGTTCTAAACTTGAAACGCACAGAAGGGGGAGGGGTCTCTTTTTAAAGTGGTCAACAAGAGGTAATTTATAATGCCATGATTCACAAGGCCGCGGAAAATGATTACCATCTAAAAAAACCTCTCCATACTCTATGAGCGCCTGGTAATTAAATGATTGATGAAGAGTATTAGATAACGTTAGAATTAGAATTTGTATGTATGTTTTGTATGAATCGTATGACTTACAAAATATTAACAAAATATTTTTTTTATCGTGTAAATATTATCTGTGCTTGATAGAGGATGCATGAGGCTTAGGGAAAACGAGTTACGCAGCCAAGTAACATTTACTAAAGGTTAATGAGCTAAGATACGAACTATAATTCATATCGATCTAATTAATCTCTTTAATCGATCAAAAGTTTTTCTGCAAATAATATCTAGGCAAAATGCAGTTTTAAAGTACAAGTATTTCTCTATACCTATTTAACAGCAATGAGGAGTACTCCTTGGGAATAGATATACTTAAATGTAGGAAAACAAACAAAAATTAGAAAAAAGAAAAAAAAAGTAAGTTATGCAAAATATAGCATCATCATATAGCGCGAAATCGTGTAATAAAAATTAAAAAGAAAATATTCTATTTTTGAAATTACCGCCAAGCCAACACATCGCTCGCTTTAAGGGCCGGTTCTGTTAGCGGTAAATTTATATTTTTCCAACTTTTTTAGATTTTTTCCTTTGCAAATAAGGTTGAAAATGGCTGGGAGATTTATGAATGTCACTAGAATGGCATTTGCTTGCGGTATTTTTGCCGCACGTAGCGTGGTCTCGGCTCGGCTTGAGATCTGTCATTATTCTGATAATACTCTCTGACTACGTGAGGGGAAACGTCCAGTCGGGTTGTAGTGATGTGATCAATATCGATTATATTTTTAATGCTAATAAACACTATTTTCAACCGACTTAAAAAACCATGTATTATATATTTTTTTGTTGTTTTAATGTTTTCACCACTGCTACGTTCTCCACTCAACTATAGGTTTAGGATTAAACCTGTCATAGAATATGGTAGTAAGGCAACTATAATTTACTACCGCCCTACTACTATATACTTAAATTGTAGCCTATGTCACTCAGGTCTAATGTAGCTTTCTATTGGTAAATAATTTCTGAAATCGGTTCAGTATTTCCGAAGATTACCCTACAAACTCACAAACTTACAAAGACTTTCTCTTTATACGTAATATTCGCGTGAAGAGTGATTTCTGTTTTTTTTTTAAATATAAAAGTCACTGAAACTCACTGAAATAAAGTATGTACAGCAATACGTAGTTAGAAATAAAAATTTGAATGGAAATTCAATTCGATTGAGTGAGGAATAAAAAATATAAATATTAAATACTATGTCATATCAGAATTCACCATCAAACCAATTAAAGTTCAGTAAATTTTCCTTGGTAGAGCAACATTGAATGAACATGACATTCTCTACTTCGTCATCAGTAACGTTACTATGTTGCTGTATTGTTCCAACATATACATAAGTATATAGTATAATAACAAATAATTATATTTGACTAGCTTTCGCCCGCGGCTTGGTCCGAGTGAATTTCCCATGAAAACAGTGCTTTTTCCTAGGATGTGTTCCTAGTACCTTAGGTCCTTCTCAGTACCTACTTCTAACTATGTGTATGCTAAATTTAAAGAAGATTGGTTCAGTAGATAAAGCGTTAAGAGGTAATAAACAAACAAACTCACTTTCCCATTTATAATATTAGTTAGGATTTGACTTTCTCGACACAAACTATCGACAAGCGCCCATCACTATCACCTACCTACACATAGTCGATGTTTGTAAACATATAATTACTTGGTAGGTCGATGCATATCAAGACTCGGTTGTGTGCGTCTGCAAGCTAGTATTTATAACACGATATTTTGTCACTGTTACTTGTACCTGTTACGGATTATGTTATTTTGGTCACATCGCAAGAGGAGAGGATGCAAAAGAATTCAGAAACAAAAGAAAAATAAAAAAAATTAAAAGTTCTATTTACAAAATTTAAAAAGTATAGATAACAATTTTCTTTTTTTTAATCATCTTTATTTAACACCAGCACTGCACTTATTTAATTCTAGTGATTATTATCTAATAGAGGAAATGTAAGTCAGTAACATTGTGGAGAACTGGTGGCAACTGCCAACACTATGTATCAGACATACATACATAGCAATTACTTAATATCTACCTCTAATGTGACGTTGAAGACATGGATTAGGAAAAGAATATTAATAAAAAAATACAAACAAAATGAACCGACTTCCATTATAAAACTTAAAATCATGAAATAACTTAATAGGCAGATTAATCAAAAATATAAAAAACTAGCTTTTGCCCGCGGCTTCGCCCGCGTGAATTTCCCACGGGAACAGTGCTTTTTCCCGGGATAAAAAGTAGCCTATGTGCTATTCCAGGTCATTATCTACCTCTGTACCAAATTTCATCGAAATCCGTCCAGTAGATTTTGCGTGATTGAGTAACAAACATCCTCACAAACTCACAAATTCACAAACTCACAAACTCACAAATTCACATCTAAACTTTCGCATTTATAATATTAGTATGGATTATTGGCATGCTACCTACTGAACGAGGGGAAGTCGGTGCCAAGTGCAGGAGTAAGGATATTATGTGTAATTGTTTAGTTAGGCATTTTATTTATACTACATGATTCTAATGTTAATTTAGATTATTTAATTTTTAATTTAATAACCTCCTCCTTTTTGGTAAGACGGTTGAAAAGAAATGACATTCGATCATTGCCATAGAGAAAATAAAATGTCATTCTTTAAAAATATCTAACAGTATTCGATAGCGCGTAATAAAGATATTATTATTTTTATTTCCAAAAAAAACAAAATTCTTTAACCGTTTTAAACGTGACCGAAGAGTCGTTTATATTTTTATTTTTTTTATTAGACAACTTTAATTTGTTTGTTTGTACTATCTTTACTCTTTTATTAAATTACGAGCTCATCTTACGACTAAAGAGTCGTATTCCTCATGACTGAGGATCTTGGTCATTATCTGGAATGAAACACACACAACGACTCTCTTGGCAATATTAATGGAGTGGTTTGCCATTGCCTTCTCCATTTCACGCATTAGCTGATAACCTTCAACCAGAGCGCAGCAGGTTGCCTCACGATGTTTTCCTTCACTGGAAATTACGAGTAACATAAGCTGAATTCTAGTCATTTTTTACACGACTAACCAAAAAAGGAGTGTTATGTTTTCAGAGATCATGTATGTATGTAAGTTTTTATATTTCCACCATATTCATATTCGTTTCATATTTTTATTCCATAGTTCCTGCACGGCTGAATAGATTTTGATGTGAGAGGTATTTTTAGATTCCTTGCATTCCTCCGAGTGACAAAGGCTATGTGAGTTCTCAGTCATGTATTTTTATTTTTTAATAATTAGCTTGTTCACTCAAGTACCTATATAAATGAAGTTATTATAGTATCTAAATAAGCAACACTAAAGTCGGCACAACTTTGTGTGTATGCGTGAAACCCGTTTCTCAAGAATGACTGATTGTATAGTGCATAATAATACCGTTGACCACACAAGTACTGGAGTAATTAATTCGTTTTGACTTCAGTCCTTTCCAAGTGTGAATAGTTTTATTAGATGCAAACATGATTTCAAAGTAGGTAAGTACTTACTAGTAGGTACCTAGGGTTATTTGGCCTGTGGTGTGGCCCTAGAATAGCACCAACCCATTTCTTCCCGTGGGTGTCGTAAGAGGCGACTAAGGGATTTAAAACACCGGAGGATGGGCAGCAGCATCCTTCCGCGTACTATGCCATCACACTGCGATCGCCAACCCGCCTGCCAAGCGTGGCGATTACGGCAAAACCCCCCACGGATAAAATCCTTGGGGGAGGCCTTTGTCCAGCAGTGGACGTCATTAGGCTGAGAGAGAGAGAGGGTTATGCTTTTTGGAAATTTTAAAACTATATATTGCTTCTCTGATACCTACTCCACCTATGCAGATTATGTATCTGTAGAGAGCATTTTAGAAAAAAAATCTGATTGACATTTTATTTTATCTATGGTAGACCAGTACCTTTATAGATTTTACTGAGAGAGAATCTATATATATATATATATAACTCAAAGGTGACTAACTGAATGACTGACTGACATAGTGATCTATCAACGTACCTACAGCCCAAACCACTGGACGGATCGGGCTGAAACTTGGCAAGCAGGTAGATGTTATGACGTAGGCATCCGCTAAGTAAGGATTAACACGAGCTAAGCCGCGGGCGCCTGCTAGTATAAGATAAATGTACATACTAAAAAAATAACAATGTTTTATACGACCTATAGTGGTAACAAAGAACATAAAATTATAATATTTCAAGGTTTAATCAAAACTTCTAAATAAGAAAAAAACTTAATTGCATTCGAGATCATGCAAGCAAAACTACGTAACTGCAATAACAACAAAAACGCGTATCAATTAAAAAAAGTAAAAAAAAAAATCGAGTGAACATTTCAAATTAAGAATAAGATTTATGGCTTAGCCGCCGCGCAACTAAAAGTGCCAGATTATTGTAATTTGAACAAGTGACGAAATAATTCGTCTTTTTAACTATTCCAACAGCTATTATTAGTATTTTTTAGATTATAATCAGCTTTTAGCCGGTTTATAGTGGCTAATTGAGCTAGTTTTGTTACGCGAAATTTTGCATAGTCAACGAACCATTTTAATGGAACGCTTAGCTCGTTATTGTTTGTGAAAATTGATTCTGTAATTAAGATAAAAATTGTTTATTTTACTATGGTTTCATTGAGAAGGCACTCAGCTGTTTCTTTTTACATGCAATTTTTAAAAAAAGTGCTAGTATTCTACATAAAAGAAGATGTAAGGATGAGACCTTTATCATTCATCAAAAAAAAAAATGATAGATAAAAGTGTACAAAGTTATATGATGGACCAAGATTTGACATGACAATATGTATCGTCATACTGTCATCATATAAAAAAATAAAGAGAATTAATAAATTGTATTTTCCTGCTAATTTGCAAATTAAACATTAATTATAATGAAAAATTTAAAAATAGGAACGTCAATCCACGGTTGAACGAGCGCCTGACCTCGACAAAACGGACACAAGTCAAAAACTACAGAAACTGAGTTTTTGAAAATGGAACGCGCCGTTTCCAAGACTTGACCTCCGAATGTTCGCTTGTAGCGGACGTGGTTCCGCGCGGTGCCTTTATAATTGATGTGCATAAACACGCCGGCAAGCACAGGATGATTCTTTTTTTTTTAAATATTAATTTGCCGTAAAAAAATTTAAGAGATTACTATCACAAATTAGTCATAATAAATATCTACAATTGTAATATACAGTGATTATAATTAAAGAGTTAATAAATAAAACTATTAGTAGGATTTTTGTTCAATGTTTGATTTTCCCAAATAGATATTATATAAGTGGGACCTACATGAATGGGAAGTGAAGGAGAAAGACGTCACATTTTCTCTCTTTGTTTGATTCATATAAGAGTAAAAAATAAAATCACTGAATTCTAAAAATCCGATTAATTATATCAACAATTAAAACGTAATTAACTCTTACTATTCTAGTAGAAAAATCATGATAACTTCACTGTGTGACTAAGTAGTTACAATAACAAAATAGGAAATAATAATAAAAAATATAAGTGTCTAAAATCTTGATATACACAAGGAAGATTGTTCATTTCATTGTGTCTTTCCCACGATACTTTGGCCTATCCTCTACAATTGTCTATGGCCATCCGTGTGTCTTTACGTCATTTATGTCTAATGCTCAGATGTCATTAGTTGACAATCGTACTTACATCGGTTGCTATCTCGCAATCTGTAATGCAATTACAATTACCACATAGTTTTAAGAAAAAAACATTGTTTATGTCACTCTGCGATCAAGTGTAGGTATTACATTATTTTTCTGTAATTTTTACGTGAATAAAAAATAATCATTTTTTTCTATATCTACCTTTTTTCAAATCCATCTGAATGGTGATTGACAACTATACTAAAATATTTGGATGTTAAAAGTTAAAAAACTCATCCGAAACACCCTCTACCACCAATCGTAGAAAGCACAAAAATGCTTGTAATTAATCAAACATTCACGAACATCCTATACACACACACTCACACAGATGCGCCTGCGACGACGGTGCTCACCAAACCGTAAATATATTTTGTACGTACAAAACTGTTATTTTAAAAATAATAATTGATGTGCGCATAGGCACATTGTGAATGCGGCCGCATCTAACAATTGTCAATGGTCTGTTATTTTTTTTTCCTTTTGTGGTCTGTCATTATCTTCGGCAGTAATGTGGGGGACGAATTTAATTTTTCCATATTTTTCAAGGTTATGTTTGTAATATTGTTCGCGAAATGATTTTCCTGGGTTCCTGTTATTGTTTTGACTTGTAGGAAGACAGTTTTATTGAATGATCTGTAAGTATCCAATATTCTGAAATTATAAGTGCTATCGTACTGTACATAACTATGGTACTGTTAATAATGTTAGTGGAAGAGAAGCCTCTGGGTGTCCAAAATTGTCACTTTGACAAATCAGAACATAAACCATTTCCTATATCCTAAATATTAAAAATGAACCTTATTATTGGTCTAATTAGGTTCATTATAGAATATTTAGGGAATGGGAAAATTGATTGTATATGATTTGGCAAAGTAACCTTTTTAGCCTTTAACTTTTTTATCTGTTATTATTCCTAAAATTTTGATTGGCTCCATCTATGACAGGCGAAAATAATAACACAAAATTTAGTGTTCCTAAAGGGTTCCTAATATTCATTTACAATCCTAAAAAATAATTCATAGTGTCTTGCAAAATAATGGGCGATATTTTTTCTACTTCGCACAAGGAAAGTAAAATTAAAATGCTATTAAAAATTCCCCTTTGTATTTTTTTTACAATTCTCTTTTATAGTTCAATCTAATAGCCGTTCGGTAAATTAATTAAATTTACACGAGTGTCTGTCTGTAATGAAATAAGCTAGTAAGTAGTTAAGTTTTACCAACATGAGATGAACCAGGGGGGGACAAAACAGATGGTCCGTTTTGCCCCCTGGTTCATGAGATGGACCAGGGGGGTTAAAATGGACCATATTGAAAAATGAACCTTATGGTGGCAGAATAAGGTTCATTTTTAAATATGAGAAATGGATCATATTCCAATTCAAAGTGTCTGTGCAAATGGCTGTTTTTTAACCCCTTTTGATCTGATAGACGGTTGCCAATAGTGGCCATAGCTCTCTGAAGGAATGTCCCTTACTTGCTTACTATTCGGGTTCAGCGACCCAAAAAGTATTAGCTTCAAACACTACTACTTTCTTCTACTTAGTTACTTTACTTTATTTCTTTTTTGTACTTACTTTTCTATATGTCAACCTCTAGTGATAATGTTCTTGTTTTTATTTCAAATTTAATTGTCGTTTGTCAATACTTCTCTGATATACCTTGTATTATGTAACTGTTTGTTTTTCCTAAATAAATAAAAAAAAAAATAAAACAAAAAGGCAATCCAGACCTTTATGGTCTATGCATAGAGAAAAGCAACTAACTAGTACTTCTTATATTATGTATTCAACCAACAAATCAAATAAAATAAAAACTTCATCGGACCGCACTATAAACAGTGCTAACAATTTTATGCAAATTAAAACAAAAAGTTGAATTAAAGAGTTACTACGTTTCTACTTAAGGCGAAATCCACATTTTTACCATTTTTACTTACATTTACAAGACAAAGCTATTCCGATGTAATCTTTTTTCGACCTAATTTTAATTTCCACTCATTTAAAATACATAAACGAGGCAGATGCGAAATTCTCTAAAAGCACAAACAAACAGAAATTGTTAGTGAAAAAAAGAAATTTATTAAACGTATTTTTACAATGTATTTTTATAACTATTTAACCTTTATCGTCGGTTAATTCTATATAGGTAAAGGCACCTATACACTGAATTAGTCGCTACAAGGACTCTTATCCCTGTGACGTTGTTTAATAATAGAAAGGATCGACACATGTTTATTTTTTTTAAATATTTGCCAGCCAGTATTTTTTCGTAGTTTCTTTTTTTTAGAAATGATTATTATTATTCTAAGCTTTTCAAAAATAGAAACCCGATCAGCGCATCGTTTAGTACCTTCGAAGGCGCCCTAAAGTCCTTTCGCCGTTGTTTGCTTCGTCTTGTGGAACGAAAAAAAAACGTAAGACTATAACAATTATTCATGACCGTCGCAAATCTATTACGTGATATTTTTTGTTTTATTGCTTAAACTTGATTTTGATTAGTAACGGACATTAGTTTTGACTTAAACAAGAGTTTTTTAAATACCTATCGAATAAGTGTTTAAAATTTTATTAATATCGAATACGTCATATTGGATATTTAGACGCTGTTTTGTACCAAATGAATAAAAAAGTTGCCAGTATTTTAAAATTAATTATAATATTGCAAATGTAAATTTTATTAACTATTTAAAATTCGTAACTGTAAAAAAAAAGCAATATAGGTACCTATTAAGTACCATATTATCATTTCTCTATTTTTTAATAACAATTTTTAATTTAATTGTTATTATTTTCGCTTTCACTATTTCAATTTTTTTTTATTTCTTTCCCAATAATGAGTTTCGAAACTATCCGGTTCCCGCCATCGTCAAGGGCGAGTCATTAAAATCCCATAAATAAAGTCAAGAGTCCACTGTCGACATCTGTTGCGTTCGGCGGCAGGCCTAAGGCTGCGTTCACAACATACAGGTTAATTTGAAAAAAAAATGTTATTCATTTGTCATTTATACAGAATAATTTTTGCTTCAAAGATATGTATTTCAACAAAAAAAAAAAAAATTTTGTATTTTCTTAGGTACTATTCAACGATTTTTAGGACTTTTTGAGAAGAGATCATTTTGAGGCACATCTGTCATACCCCGTCATAACTTTATTTTTTAATTTTTTTGTGGTTTTTAATTTGTTCTGAATTTTTAAAGATATAATATGACCCAATTTGTAGCAGTACTAGTTGCTATAAATACCAGTAATAAGTATAACACATATTTACTAAAGAAAACGCCCTGTCAAACTACGTATAAAGCTTGTTATAAAAACAATTTCTATAATATGGAGCGACCCTAAAATGGACACGATTCGATTCAGAGCCGACAAAATTAAATTTAATTGACCCATAACATTTTCATTTCGACATTCTCTCCTTTTTGCCCCTTTGATATTATTCCGCGGGTTAATTTTAAGGATTTCACATTGACAATTGCATATTATTATTCAGTTACGTCTTTCTCCAACACTATAAGACAATTAAGTGGTTGAAATAAATGTCATTAACATAAATAAGATGTTTTTTTCAAATAATTTTAATGGTTCTGAAGATAAAAATAAGTGCGGAATGAAAACATTATTAGAAAATTTCTCATTGACAACTAACAAATGTTAATTCCAACTATGTACTTATTTAGGTATGTAGTAATGTCTAACACATTCCTAAGTCTACATTATAAGTGTTCATTAATTGGAACACTAGGTAGGTACTTTTGCAAGGTGCAAAACCCGTTCTATAACACGTGTAAAATGAAAAACAAACAGGTTTTTGAAAAAAAAAGTTAATTTGGAAAAAAGCGAAAAATGAAGTTATGCCCTTTCTCGGTCTTTATTGGAGATTGAAAAAAAATGTCAACAGCCATATTGGATGTGTGAGACAGATAAATTAGCATTTTTATTTAAGTGTAATTACCTAATTTAGCTACTTTTGCCAATAAAAAGGCTCGTATTTGTAAGGACAATGCTCATTCAATTTGTATTAACGTAGTCGATGTTCGAATCGAAGTTTTTTAATGTTGTTGTTGAAATCGACTAAGTATAATGTATACTTAGAGTAATAAATAATTAAATTTCTCAGAAACTCATGATTGTAAGTTATTAACATTAACATTTATCCATTTATGTAATAAGGTTGTTTAAATATTAATTTATCTGTAGAGTTTTGTAAATTAAATCTACTAAATTACAAAGAAAAAATTTGTAAAAATTATACTTCAAAAACTTGAGTTTATAAAAAAACAAAAGCCAATCTGGCTTTCTATATTTAATTACTAAAGCACTAATAAAAAAAAGAAAATTCAATTTAAATCACGAACGACATCGTCATGATCATAAACAAAATCATAGACAAGGAGGATTCTAAAGACTACAATTATAATAATAAAGGTGAGTCCGCACGGATGTGCATAAGGCCGATGGCACACTCAAGATAAAGTTGCCATTACCGTGTGTGTCGCCCGTGACGAACTATTAACTACTGGGAAAACTATGACGAATAAAAATTGGTTTTATATTTTGACGTTTCAACTTTTTTTTGTTACGCGACGATGGTTGCGATAAGGCTGTGATGAAATAGTTTTGTTGGAATGTTTTGTATAGTTCTGTGTTACCTGTAGATTCGTTCGGTGATAGAGGAAATATATACCTGAAAAGAAAAAAGAAATGTACATTAGTATAATGATAATGTATGTCCATAAAAATTACATATTTCACAAAAAAATTTCTACAGTTTTATTAGCCCAGTAAACTAATAATTACTCGTAAGTTAAAACCCCTGATCAAATATACTGAGTCCAAATTCAAAGTGACATTTGGCGCTTAAACAAATGCCAGAGCAATAAATTCACGTCCAATAAAAAAGCAATTTAAACATTCAAATTCGAAAAGAGAACTTCGTACTTGAAATGGCGTAGTAGCCAATTTATGTTGACCTGCCAGTTATAATACCGTTATTTTGAAAAGGGAATCAAAGAAAACATCGAATCGTAAGAATCCATAAAATCATTGATTGCCCGAAAATTGTTTTGTTGCAATGCAATGCAATTAAGTACTACTTTTTTGGTTAAGTTAAACTTATACCTACATTTTTACGTTTAACAAGAAAATTATGGATTCTTTTAATGGCTAGATAAGTTAGTGTAATGTATTAGTAAGTATACAAATTCCAAGGATAGTTTAAAATTTATTAATTCAGGATTGTTTTATTACAGAATATTCGTTCCTACTGGAAACACTATAAATAACATGCAAGTTGGTGAAAGGTGGAATAAAAAAAGGCATTGCATTAGTTATGAAGACAAAGAGTCTTACTTAAGCCTCAATGACATTTAAGTAATAGAAAAAGTGAAAAACATGACAAAATGTGTAAAATAAAATATCAATAAAAAAATATTAAACCGTGTGCATAATGGAACACATGTATTTCTGAAAGTCGGTTATAAGTAGACTATACTTAGTGGGCAGCAAAGAAAGGGGTCAGGTAAAATTTGTTTTTCGTAAGCACGCGAGCGTGACGTCACCGTTCGGTGCCCACGGCTCAGACTATATAAAACCTAAGTATCGTATTATTGATACGGGTTTAGTCCCACCAGTGGATGATACTTGAAAATGACGTTACCATTTTTATGATCAAACTGGGCATGCGTTGACAAGTAGCCATTTATATATTTATGGTTGCCTAGAGCAGAATGTTGCCATAACATATTTTTGCCGACGCGTCTTATGGAAAATTCCTAATTTACTTAATTACTTCTGTTAAAATTCGAATAAAGATTTTAATAAAGAATTTATTCAGTTGTAAGGAATATTTACACAAGGTGATTTTTTGTTGAAAGGCGAGTATAATGAAAATATGATACAGATACTTAGCAGTGAATAGAGTGTAACCAGAGTTAAGTACTATTTTACTTCAACTTATTTCTTACAAGTTGATTTTGGTGAGGGCCATATTTTTATGAGTTAGTTTGGTATTAATTAAAAAATATTATTTATTAGTGGCTTAAATAACATTTTTAATTTTTCACCTTTAAGTAACAATATAGATTTCTAATACCTATAAAAATAACACCTGCCTTCAAAATAAATAAACTCGAATATTTGAACCTTCAAAATATCACGCGAACGTTAAAAAACCAACGTTTTGACATTTCCGGTTCCTCAGACTGACGTTCCAAAAGCAAATTTAAAAACCATAGGCTTAAAACCCGACATAACCTTATTAGATGGCGCTAAAGACTAAATTCCAATTATAAATTTTCCAAATTAACGTTGCGCAATAAAGCGCCGTCTTATTTTGATTTGGGTCCTGTTAGAACAGCAAAAAGAAATTAAAAACTGACGGGTAACAGTTGTTTAGAAGTATATTTTAATAACTTGATGGCAGCTATGAATTTCAACATATTCTTTTTATTTTTAGTGTTGAGGAATGACTTTTAATTTAAGGTAAATAACCTCCATTCGTACTTCATAAAGTAGATAAGTTTTGCTTTTTCATGCTTGCAACAAATTTATAACACTAATAAAATATAAAAAATGTTCGCGGATCTTAGTGGAAAAAAAACACAGACCTATTCGGCATCTTTTTAATGTAATATAAGAGAAGACAAAAGCCTATGACCCCGCGGTATTCAAATTTAGAATTATGAATGGTTGTAGCTTTTCGGGTGAGTCGGTTTTTTTACTCATTTACAATTCTTTTTTCAAATAGAGAATGATTGATAGTTCACTTGATGTCTTTTTTGTTCGTTGCGTCATTAGTAGTTAATAAGTTGTGAACTAGTTCATTTGTGAGTCGATACAATCGAGAATCGAGATACGAACTACCGGAGGTGGCATTTTTTCATCTGATAAAAGAAATTGGGTGTTGAAAAACTAGGGGTAATCTTTTGTGGCGCTTTTGTTTTTTTATGCGTAAATTTGTTACGGTTTAGTTTTGTTGTTATTCAAATAAGATAAGATTAATTCTGTTGTCGTCAATTAGTTTTAAAACATGGTGTTTTCTTTTGACTTGAAATTAAGTTATTGGCGATCTTTGATATTTAACTAAGTATAATTTTGTAGGTACTGACCGATCACATTATCTTTCTAAAAATAAATTTACATCATAATGACTAATAACTTCTAATAATAAAATCGCAAAATCCAAGCCAATAAATTCTAATAAAATATTACAGAAAACGTTATTATTTAATTCCTAGTCAATAAATAACAAAATCGACTTTGTTAATTGCAATTAAAAGAAATCCATAAATTGGCGCGCGCTATCCAAATGTTACAAATATCGAGTAATTAAAAAAAATATGCTTTTCCACACAATAATTTTATTGCCTTCGTACGTAAGTTAGTTAAAGTTCAAATAATTTTAATTGGCCCATCGAGTCATAAAAATAAATTCGCTTTGCGCCGTATACCGCCCGAACTCGCAGGTGTTTAGCTGTTAATACTCGATTTTGATTTATGGCAACACCAAAACAAATCGATATGTCTAATTGGATCGACTTGGATCCGATATTGAACATTTCACAACACTACCGTATGCGATCTGCTTCACGTCACTTGCCGCAAATGCGTCAAAAAAAAATAATTAAAAATAAATTATTCGTTAACCGAAAGTTGAAATTATTGAGTAGCTACATAACGTAAAAAGGTATATTTATAGAGACTATTTTGTAAGAAGGGATAGAACGGATTTTTTTGCTCTTTCTAGCAAACTGCTGAAAATTTTTGCCACAATTTGGCGCACATGTACTCAAAGCAAAATCTGAATTAACATAATATAGACACTTTTGATGACAAAATTCTCACAGAAACGCAGCCCTAGGGCATATAGGTCATTTTAAACATTCATGGATAAGTCCACTAGACACAATATAAATTCAATTGTTTTAATGTCGAAGGCGTCAATAACTTAGAATAACAGCACTAATATGTTTAACATAAAATTCAATAAAAGTGCTCAATTTTGGTTAAGTTACTTAATTGGGAATAAGTAAAAAAAAATACGTTTCCTTATCACCTAAAAGGTTGAGGTCGGTTACCTTCGACACGTGTTTTGGTCCTGATATGTCACGGACCTTCATTAACACCTTTTTTTGTTTGAATTTTAAGTTCTATTCGATTTTTAAATTAAATAGGATTCTTCACCGATGTTCCACCGTTCGTTATGGAGATACCATGGAAGTAATAAGTACCTTTGTACAACAAAGTACTTACTACTTCCATGGGAGATACCTAACTCTTTTCTTTTTAACATGTAACTAACATTTGTTTTTTGTAATGTTAATGGCTAGTACTGATTTTGAGTTTTGAACTGATGCCAAACAATTATGACTGGCTGAATCGTGTCAATTTGTATAGGTTCTGCACCTATGAATTAATTGTTACACTGTTACAGTAGTATTTTGAAATTCATATCTTGGACCTGTCATAGCTAAAGTCGCTGTCAAAAATCTAATGATTTGTCTATGGTGTACTCAAACCCTCATCAGCAAATTCAAGCCACTATTAAAACCTCATTGATTCTCTTAGAAGTACCAACCAAACAGTACCAACAAGAGGTACGGTATCGTCTTGGGCAAGCATCCTGTAGACCAATCGAGCCAATATACTAACCACTATAATCTGACCTGCGATAGACCACGAAAATTCCCCTTTGAACTCTGTTATACTTAGAAACTAGAGAAGGGGCAGAGGTCCAAATAAAGCGGTTGGTTAAACGAACAAACGTCACTTGAGCACATTACCAGCTAATAGGGACTTCCTACTTACGGACCTGCGCGCACACCGCACTGAGATTTGTTCCAATTTCAAACTTGATTTTGGAACTCATCGTGTGTTTTGAAATGCGAGGAAAACTCCGGTTGTGTTTTAAAAGTGTAGATATAATAGTCTCTATGGTCCAATGGTGCTTAATAAATAGTCATTGAACATTGGCAAACTTACCATCCAAACCAAATCTTGGCCAAATATTATGTACTAAATATTTGGCAGCCAGTATTGTTCATTTTCTTTTTAAAAGCAACCAAACAAGAGCAATTAAAAAAAAGAATCATGACCCAGCCAGTTCCAAAAATTTCAAAATGTGATATTAACCTCAATTAAAATGGCAAAGGTTACGTTTCTTTGCAATACGCAAAACCAAAGGTCGGTCACGTTAAAAGTAGTGATATTTTTTTTAAATCGTAATAAGGAATAATTTAAAAAAATCGAGATTTTTGTTTACATTCATAAATTCTGATTGGAATGATTTTAATTGGTTATGTACTCATGAATGATAATTCTCATATACCTACCATCTTATGCTTCCGGTGAAGGAAATTGTGAGGAAACCTGCACTATAGTTAATGATTTATCAGCTAGTGTGTGAAATGGAGAAGGTAATGGCAAATCCACTCCATGATCATTGCCAAGAAAGTCGTTGCGAGTGTTACATTCCACGTAATGACACCGACCAAAGCACAGCTCTTAATAAGAAGATGAATAAAAAAAATACTAATATCACAGGAGCCAAGTCAAGCCTATAAAAAGACCGCACACGTCGCTCTACAGAATATAATTATGCAGTTAAATAAAAAGTGCATTAATGCAAGTATCTAGTTTGACCGATAGTGATTCTATATTTAGCCGGCCTACCAGCGACATCTACAAAGTTTATCTAGTGCGTGGGAACAGGAATAGTCGCTAAAACCGACTAGAAATAAAAAAAATGGCGTTCACGAGACGCCCGGTAGATGTAGCAACATCTGAGCATCGATAACATGGTCACACCATTTTCCGTCACGGCATTCGAGTCGATTTTACTGCCAAGCTGCGCCAATAGTTACATTAATATACTTCAAAAAAACATTATACGGGAATATATAAAATGTTTTTCATGATAAATACTAACATAATAATGTTTTTATTAGTTTCGCCCCCGGGCTTTGTTGCCGTGGGAATTTCGGTAAAAGTAGCCTATGTACTATTTTAGGTATTATTCTACACGTTTACAAAATTTCATCGAAATCCATCCAGTAGATTTTGCATAATTGAATACCAAATACCCATCCTCAAACACCCACATCCAAACTTTCACATTTATAATACGGCTAGCGGGATTACTCAAACTAGCTTTTGTCCACGGGATTAGGGCTTTTTCTCGGGGCCAAAGGTACCCTATATCCTTCTCAGTACTTCTAACTATGTGTATATGAAATATCAGGAAGATTGGTTCAGTAGATAAAGCATGAGGAGGGAACAAACCATAGACATAGGAAAAAAAAAACAAATAAAATTAAAAAAATTTTGCTAGCTCTATGGAACAAACTCACTTTCGCTGATAATATAATTGAGTTATATAGCTGAATAAACCGATAAAATGGTAAAGGCTAGATTCGTTATCAGCTGCAACAATCTTGATGCGGTTCTTATAGATCGGCTACTTTGACCACAAATTAGTTAAATAACTCATGTGTGACTCTCTCATCTGTACACAATCTAGTGTATGTATAAAGTTAATAAATAGCCCCTCTGGCATGTTAGGCGACCAAGACTGTTTCATGAGTTTCTTTCGGCATTTGTTCTCAGCAGTGGTCGTTCCGAAATGCTAGTAGTTTGTAGCTTTGAGACATAATATATTATGATTAAATAATTAGTTATTGACGTGAAAAAGAGCCTTCTTTGAAGGCTAAGTTTCAATATTTTTTTTTATTATTATTAATTGACTTTGACCACAGACATAATATTACCTAGACCCCGCAAGTGTATGTACTTCGCGTGTAAAAGGGAAGATGAATCAACTTCATTTAACGCTCGTTCATTCAGTCCGCGGTCGAACTTTCTCGCAGTCAGACGTATTACAAAAAGTAAAAAATGCCTAATTACGCGGTATTGAGTTGAAGAAACAATACACAAAAAGGGGGACGAGATAAAGGAAACATTTCTTTTCATCGGTAAGTAATGTTTTAAAATGGTGTTGTTTTTAACTAAAAAACAATTATTTTGTGTTCCCGGCACGGATTTGGCGATTTTACAAAGAAAACTATGTATGCGAGTGTGTATTGTTGATTTAAAATACATTGCCGCTTTTAAAAGGAGTGTTGTAGGGCTTATCTTTAAAAACACGCAATGAATGTTAAAACGAACTATACGTTCACACGTCGTTTAGCTTAGTGGTACGATCACTAATCTCATTTTTCTATCAAAAAAGGCAAATAGTGCTGTACCGCACAGAAAAGCTAATCGATTCTAAAAGCCTAATCGATTTGGAAACAGAGGAATGATAATGACAGAGGAATGATATTCTGTGTGAAAAAAATAACCTTTCCTTTCTTTTTTAAATTTAATTACATTGACATTTAATTGTTAAACATATACGTGTATTGTGATCTTCAAGTGACTGAAAGTATTTATTTTTCTAAAATGTTCAAACTGTTGACGCCGTCGTGGGCCGGGTCTTGACTCTTAAGGTTCCCTCTATTATGGTTGAGCTTTGCGATCGATGGCTGACCCACGCGTCAACTCGTAAACGGGTGTTGCCAGGGGATCCTGCTTCGATCCTTATTTTTATTTTTTGTTCTTAACCAATTCATTGTGGTTACTTGATCACAAACATGACATGTTTTATTATATTATTATATTTTTTTTATATATATATTTTTTTTTGACTGTACACAATCTAGTGTATGTATAAAGTTAATGAATAGCCCCTCTGGCATGCTAGGCGACCAAGACTGTTTCATGAGTTTCTTTCGGCATTTCTTCTCAGCAGTGGTCGTTCCGAAATGCTAGTAGTTTGTAGCTTTGAGACATAATATATTATGATTAAATAATTAGTTATCGACGTGAAAAAGAGCCTTCTTTGAAGGCTAAGTTTCAATAAATAATTTTTACTTTGACTTTGACATGTATTTTTTTTAAGGGTTCCGTACCTCAAAAGGTAAAAACGGAACCCTCGCGAAAATTAAAATAGAATATGTATTTAAATAAAAAAAACGAATATCTCAAAAACGGTTGGACCTATTTAGATGCACAACAAACTTAAACATTCTATTAATAATTTCTATGTATATTCCAAGTTTCATCAAAATCGGATCAACGGTTCGAGAGTTATCGCAGAACAAACATGCATACATACAAACAATGTAAATTTTATCCAACTTGATTAAAATCATTAACCTTTCTTTTAGCTTCGCAGTAGTAGAGAAAAAGACAAGTTATTTTCTTTATTTTATTTTATTTTATTTTTATAGGAAGACCAACAGCTACAATTTTAGTCTTAAATGTATAAATATAATAGCTAGCAAAGGAGCCACTTAAAGGTTCTCACAGATAAAAAACAGCATAAAAAACGAAAGTTGAACACTATGAATAACACGCTATTAATGATTTATCATTTCTCTGCCGTTTTCTCATTCCTCTGTCGATGAACTCGAATAATCGATTATAATATCGGTATTGTAAAATTGCTTACAGTATCAATTTGGAAAGTAAAGGGCGGCGGCGGCGACACCTTTGAATCGTTTTCATGGATAGCGAGCGTTCCCATCACTAAATCGCTTATGTGACGTCACAGTAGGTAAAAAAATATTGACACGCTCGTTTTCTATGCAGGCGATGAGACTTGCGGGGTCTAGGTAATATTATGTCTGTGACTTTGACTTTGAATTTGAGCGCTTTCCCAGTTGCATTCTCAGCGTACGCGTCGGAGCCCAGGGTTCTTCTCCACTTCACAGGGTTTTTGGCATCTTTGGTAGTAAGACTATCGGCTACTTTGACTAGCTGGATGTCAAATAAAAAGCAATTGAATGTGTAAACCATAATAATAATGTAACAATAATGTAATTTAAGTTAATTTTGTCTGACAGCTACAAGACAGTTATTTTGCAAACGTTATACGCTACGTAATAAAAATTACATTTGAACCATTGGCTTTAAAACATAAAAATAGTACAGAAGAAATCTTATTATTCATTTCGCTTGCTTTCAAAAATGCATAACGATATTGTTATGATAAATTATTGTAAACGGCTAAGTACGCTCTTTCTTTTTCTTATTTTTCATTTTTTTCTTTTTTTTTCTTTTTTTTTTTGTCTAATTTTGCGGCTAAGTATGTTCCTTCTGTAAATGGTGCAATCAATTGTTGATTTATGTATCTAAGTACTTTATATGCCGAAATTCCTAAAGAATCGGCCGGGCGCGGCTTTTGTTGTAAATAAATTAGGAAATTTACCATAATACTTAGATACCTTGGTTTTTGTAGCTGTCGCTGGTAGTTTGTTTAATTTCCGAACAATTCCATTTAATTTTTTGTCTCGTTTATTGTCAAGTTAGAATTCTGTTCCATTTCTATCGTATTCCAAGACGCAATATGTCCTTAATTCCTAATGACACAGCACAACATCATTAAGTACTGTCCTTTCAAACAACCGACATTATAAAAAGAAGCCAATTAACAAGAAACAGAAAAAAAAATTATGACCAATCTATAAAGAGCTGCTTCGCTTCTCACCGGCCACCGGTATATGGCGAATACGGAGGAATTTGAATATTTATGAAGTATCTTGTTATAATGGTTCAATATATACGCGGTTAGTAGAAACTGCAGGATATGTGTGCGCAATTCCATTGTATTGTTGCTAATTTAGTTCTGGGATTAAAAAAAATATATTTTCTTCCATAGGCCGAAATAATTTTTTTAAAGGTAAAGGTCAAGGTGTGGTGGTAAAAACTGCATAGGATACAAGATAAAGTAAACTGATGAATGGAAAGCACTCATTTATACCTATATTGCTACTGTAAAAAATAGGAAAACATAGTTTTTACGAAAGAAAATAACAAAGGAATCCCTTTCAAAGTCAAAGTCAATTTTTTTTATTAAAACTTGGCCTTCAAAGAAGGCTCTTTTTCACGTCGATAATAAATTATTTAATCATAATATATTATGTTTCAAAGATACAAACTACTAGCATTTCGGAACGACCACTGCTGAGAAGAAATGCCGAAAGAAACTCATGAAACAGTCTTGGTCGCCTAACATGCCAGAACTTTATACATACACTAGATTGTGTACAGTCAAAAATAAAATAAAATATAAGAAAAAAGAATAATATAATAAAACATGTTATGTTTGTGATCAAATCAAGTAACTTTTTAGAAATATCCAAGCTTAAATTTTAAACAGAGAATTCTTTATTTAAAAACATATTTCGTTCAAGAATAAAAAACGGCAGCAATGGCCAGTTGCAATTCCTAATTTTAAAATTTTAAATTCTATTTTCAAAAGTAGACTGTGATCAAGAGGAAAAAATCATGCGACACTGGAAACGGCCAGTGACGTGCCACGTGCATGCGGGTTTCCTAGTACTCATGTTTTTATATAAACCGTCGGCGCATTTTTTAGTACATTGTATTTTAATTCGTCATGACATTGTATATGGGTTTACATAACGTATCAGATCCTTATTTAAATACTTAGATATACTATCTATTCAGTCTAACCCGGTATCTATATTAGTCCAGGAGAAAAAGATAAATTATTCAATTGATCGTGTTTATTTGAATGAAGAAAATTTCAGAATAAAAAAGTTTTGCTTAATTATGGGTTATTTTTTTTTAACTTTCAATTAGTTTTAGTTCTTTAGTTTATATTTCATTGCCATGTTACTCAATCACGCAAAATCTACTGGACGGATTTCGATGAAATTTGGTATACCCTCCTCAGTCCTGATGTCCCGTATAGGGGACTATTTTTCTGTTGTCAAGCGGTTATTTGCAGAAACTTCCAAATAATTATTACATTAGATTTAAAATAGATGTCGCTTTATAAAAAACAGAAATGATATGCTTCTGCCGGCCATGTTAAAAAGTTTTGCCATTACGAAGTTAAGTAATCTCTGATGTTCGAAAAAATGGCTGCCCTAGGTAAGTTTTAAATGATTTAAAATTTAAATGATAAATGTAACGTTTAAAATCGATGTGTTTTATATTCCTTAAGATATTTTGCATGGAATACAGTCATTTGGCATGTGTTTTGAGACTCGGTTTGATCATAATGGTATCTGATATGAAAGAGTCCCTTATAGGGGACTTCAGGTCTCAAGCTTATATATTTTGTATGTTTTTTTCTTTTTTTCATATACATTATTACAGATACTATACTCAAATTATTTTGTTTTCCTGGTTTGTTTTATCGACAAATAGACACAAATTTAGCGTCAAATGCTGCGGACTTAATTATTGATGGAATTTCTGATAATGGTGACCCTCCATTGCTCAATACAATGAGGAAACTTGTAAAGAGAGTAGATACAATATTTCTGATAAATATTCAAAAGATAATGATGTGCCATTATCTACTATAACTAATCCTCAGACTTCTTATCCAACTTCTCAAGTTTATTAAGCCAATAATACATCAACCACCACCAAGAAAATGCTACATATCACCTTCAGGAGTTCACTGCCAATCTTTAACTGCCTCAATGGGAGATTACAATACCTTATATGAATTATTAACAAAATATATTTTAGAAGAAATTTTTGAATTAATTAGCATCTTTTTAAAGTATAAAACATATAAATTTTCCCTAAACCCTTGTGGCATGAAAAATTTTGTACGCTCTACTCCACATGGTATGCCTTTAGAAATTTGTTTTATGAGGGTAAATATGACACTATACTTATGTCAAACGAGCCTGAAAGATAATATAAAAGAAAATTACAGGTTTCTCAACCCCTTCTACAATTGTAGACAGATATAGCAGGTCCTTTGGCAATGTTTGATGACTACAGGTGCCGGTTCCCTGGTTGCAAAAGCAAAAATTCAAGAGTTTATTGCTTCACATGCAATATACAAATTTCTTTTGCAGTAAGGAGTGATTTCTGCAAACTGTACTATGTAAAATTTTAATTTTCTACTGAAATAAATTTATTTTCTTGTATTTATTTTTATTTATTTTACTCTCTTTTTGTTGACTTTAAGACCTGGAGTCCCCTACAGGGGACATGCTATATTAAAAAAACATGTATAAGTAGATATATAATTTATATATTTTTTTAATCTGTGGAAGCTCCTAAGTTCGTTTTATAAAAATCATATAAATAGTTTCGAAATAGGGCCTCGGGACTGAGAAGGATACGGGTAGAAAAATACCGAGAATAGCACATAGGGTACATTTTATCCAGAAATTCCTACTGGAGCGAAGCCCCGGGGCGCGGCTTGTTTATAATATTGAGGGATAAAGACGTGATTTCTTCGATCAGGTTAGTACATAATTATTATTATTTAAATGAATTGTTTAAGTAGAGTTCTAGTAAAAGCGAATTCCATTTTGCATTAATATGCGTAGTATAGTAGATATGAACAAGTATAACTATAGTATAATATGTATCCTTATTATGAATGGAGCAGGCGGGTCCCATGCCCTCGATTCAGACATAAATTAACGAGGGAAAAGAAATATTACTACTTATTTCCCTTTTCGCCCGCGTGAATTTCCCACGGGAACCGTGCCTTTTCCCGGGATAAAAGGTACCCTATGTCCTTCTCCGTACTTCTAACTATGTGTATGCCAAATTTCAGAATGATTGGTTCAGTAGGTAAAGCATGAAGAGGTAACAAACAAACAAACAAACAAACAAACAAACAAACAAACAAACAAACAAACAAACAAACAAACAAACAAACTCACTTTCACTTTTATAATATTAGTTAGGATTAGGATAGGATTAGGATAGTCAACTCAATTTTACGCTTACTTATTCTTAACTTACTTTTGTTTTATTTGCTTTCAAAGTAATCATTGGAAAACGCAAGATAGAAATACTTATCTATAACTTTCTAATCTAAGTATAGCATGTTAGATTAAAACTCACAATCAAACTTAGGTACAGCCAATTAATTCTGTGGTACAGCTAAAATAATAGAATCGGTACCTGTAATACTTCTCATTTGCACCCTAAATGATTTTTTTTATCTTTAAAACAATTGTATTGTTTAATGTTTTTTGTATTACTATTTTTTACTGTTTCATTTAACGTCCGGGATTAAAACTTGTACACAATTTCTTATCCAAGTTAAATCAATAAGTTATCTCCGTATTATCTTTATTTTGTAACAAGTACTGCCGATTAAACAAGTGTTTTGATTTATTAGCTGCATTTTGTCGCTTAAAAATTATTATTAACGATACATTATCCAATTACTACAAAGCAGAGAGTTATTGTTTGACCTAAGTTTATGTAAAGTCCGTTTATTCTTAACAGTCCTATTATGTAAACAATCTTCACAGTACTTTTTGTTGAATTATGTTCAAAATAAATCAAATATTAGTTCAAACCTAAACATTCTAAAGTAAAACATTTATTAACCACGAAAGTAATTTCCTAAAAAGTCTATTTTATTTTATACTAGCGACCCGCCCCGGCTTCGCACGGGATATAAACCTTCCTCTTGAATCACTCTATCTATTAAAAAAAACTGCATCAAAATCCGTTGCGTAGTTTCAAAGATTTAAGCATACAAAGGGACATAGGGACAGAGAAAGCGACTTTGTTTTATACTATGTAGTGATACTTTTTGTTGAATTATGTTCAAAATAAATCAAATATTAGTTCAAACCTAAACATTCTAAAGTAAAACATTTATTAACCACGAAAGTAATTTCCTAAAAAGTCTATTTTATTTTATACTAGCGACCCGCCCCGGCTTCGCACGGGATATAAACCTTCCTCTTGAATCACTCTATCTATTAAAAAAAACTGCATCAAAATCCGTTGCGTAGTTTCAAAGATTTAAGCATACAAAGGGACATAGGGACAGAGAAAGCGACTTTGTTTTATACTATGTAGTGATAGTGATAGTGATTGCTGTAAAATCATAAAAAGATATGGTAAGATTGTTGACATAATAGGACAATTATGAAAAATTTGACTTTATATTGTTTACCCTATATTCCCAAAAGTATTAGTAAAATTAATTTTGATGAACGATATCGTTCGATTCATTTTTATTGTGAGAAGCTTCTTGATGTTTCTAATTTTTTTTTAACTAGTTTGTTGGTGTTGTGTCCCACTGCTGGGCAAAGGCCCTCCCCCTTTTTCTTCCACTCTTCTTAAAATTAAAGTAAATAAATTTAAATTAGTTAATAAAAATAAAGTATTTTTGGTCGAAAATGCACGTTTTCATTTCTTTTCTCCTAATTGTGCCGATTATCAAAATTTTAACGATGATTTATAAAATACTAGCTTTTTCTTGCGGCTTCGCCCGCGTGAACTTCCCACGGGAACGGTGCTTTTTCCCGGGATGAAAGGTACCTTATGTCCTTCTCTGTAGTTCTAACTATATGTATGCGAAATTTCAGGAAGATTGGTGCAGTAGATAAAGCGTGAAGAGGTAACAAACAAACTCACTTTCGCATTTATAATATTAGTTAGGATTTAGGTAAAAGTACTTACTTTTTTTAAATTTTACTAAAATGAAAACCGAAGACCACGACAGTACGGTGTCAATAAAAAGTCATCGTAACAGGTTGCGCGGCCCGTCAAAATATGTACCACTTTCCCTGCCTCACTGCAATGCACTTTATTGCAACTTATACAATGTAGTTTTAATGAATATCGAGCCATTGACAAAGAAAAAATATACACCGATTAGTATATTTTTTCTTTGCCGATACTTCGTAGAGTATTTTTTTATTTTTATACGATGATTTGTTCTGCTTCCATGCTGGTCTGGGAGCGAAGAAAAAACATAGAATGTGCCAGCTGCTTCTCTTCCCGCGCAGATTGTAAAAGTCAATCGAAAGAAAGGGCTTTAAACTAGGGATTGCTCCACTCATAGGCTATATGGGCTAGCAACCTGTCATTATACCTGAATCTCCATTCCAACAGAGAGCCCACTATTAACCACAGCTAAGCGTGACCTTCGAGTCTCACGACTCTTGGCTCTGTCTACCCCGTAAGGGATAAAGACGTGATTCTATGTATGTGTGTATGATTTGTTCTGAATTCGAACATTAATAAAAATGACGTGACTACGTCCAGTGATCTATGATTCAGTCTATGATTCGATTTTTCGTGTTCTTATTTTTAAAATCTTAATATGAATGCAAGGGCAGTTGGCCAGTATCTGATTGATCTAAAGAGAAAGGTTGGTACGACATTTTCTCTTGCAATAAAGTTTATAATGAGCGATTTTTCTGACAGCTAATTAAGAAAAAAAAATAGTATTAAAAAGTCTCAACAGATAGCGTTTTATGAAAGCCGAGTCGTAATAATGGCTGAACCTATATGGTGCGCTTTTTCCTGTCAACCAGAGGAAGAAAAAAAAACACATAACAATTTGACAGTTGCATAATCACAATATTGATACCTACTTTTTAGTTGTTTTTTTTACTAAGTTTTATTTTTTTTAAATGCCAATCCCGTGAATTTTTTGCTTTTTGTATGGAACTTTTTCTCTCGCCTTTTACTAAGCGCCATCTATGAAGTCATCTGGAACTATTTCTTTTTTTAATTTGTGTCACGGAAAATCCCTCATTGTATTTTTTTTAAATCTTTACGAAATGCAAATACAAAGTCCATCTAAATGTAGTATTTTTTTTAAGATAACATTATAGCACAGATTCAATACCATAAACAGTTTGTCAAATAGCGCTTAAATATATCATGAGCATATTATTTTGTTGTATAACTAGTGCCGTTACTTTTTTACTTGTCCGTATCAGTAAAATCATGAGTGTTTACCGGTCGGGCAACGCAACACATCCCTTGGACCGTGACCGTTGTTTTTGCCTACTCACAAATATTAATTACTTCATTTCGGTTAATTTCGTTCGCCAATTAACGTTACGAGATTAAAATTGATCGGATTAAGTTAATTATGAACTATTTTTTCTATGGACGCTCCGGCCTCTGATTTTTCTAAGCTAAAAGGAAGTATTTTATCTATGATACCCAAAAAAATTTCGCAATGTTTTTTTCAAAATTGATTTTCTAATATTTTTTATTTGGCCAAAAAAGGTGTGTTACGTTTTCAGGGTTCATGTATGTATGTATATTTATTTATTTAAACTTTATTGCACAAATACAATGTATGGCACAATATGTGGGCTTAATGCAAAAGCATTATCTAACAGTCGAACTTTTGGGTACCTACCTAAGCAGAGAACTTTTGTCCTTTGGGGTATGCACGTAAATAATAAGTTTATTTATTCCACCATAGGTCAGATTTTGATATGAGAGGTATTTTTAGAGTCCTTGCATTCCTCCGAGTGACATAGGCTATGTGAGTTGTCAGTCGTGATTTTTTATTTTTTAATAATTTTATTAGCTTGTTACTGTTATGCAATCGTGTTTAAAAAAAATCATAAAAAATAGAACAATCAACAGCAATCTTCACATATAGTCTTGATTAAATAATTTATGTATTTATTCACATTCGACTAGTTAGCAATTGAAACAAAAAACAGAAAACAAGCAATTTATTAAAAAACATTATTGTAATTATGTTACAACATGGAACTACATTTTATATATTTATTTATTCTTGCAATTAAATTATAATAAAGAGAAATCAAATCCTTAACAAACACGTCATCATATAAATCTAAGTTACGTCATTTTAATACCCACATATTGTTAAAAAAAACTTTAAGAGTATCTATAATAAATCCTATATAACTTTCCTTTGAAAATTTCATAATGTGAATAAAATTTGACTCGCTCCTTTGATTGAATTAATATTTTTTTTAATTGTAAATGCAAAGGAAGCAGATGATGAGTTACTAGGTTACCAGGTACAAAAATTGTGATGTTTAGTATATGGATTACTTTTTGGGTTTTATTCATAAAAATTAAACTGATTTTGCCTAAACTATGGACTTTGAATCCATGTTTTTGGAGAATTCGCGCCAAAAACCAAACTTCATCAATGTGACAACCTCAACCTTTTTTTTATACGTCGAAAATGAGTTCGCAATCTTGAAAAGGCTGTTTACTTGTGAAAGTAATGTCAGTTGTTGAACTGTGAACTTTTTAGCAAGGCTGTATCAAAACGCTGACATGGCTTGATAAGATTAAAATTTAAAAAGTTTCGCAGGCAGAGATAACGAACGGTTTTTTTGCTTTCGAATGAAGAGATTTTAATAAATACGCTGGCCACACCCTGAGATGGTCTGTACAACAGTTCGCATTTACACCGTAGTGTAAGTGCTTACATATTACGGTGTAAATAAGTGATTAACACCTCCAATGGAATTTAATATTCTGTGGTACTAATATTTATCTATACAATACGTGCTTGCTTATGTACCAAATCTTGAACATTAAACATTATTAATTTCGTAATTATTTTGTCATTATTCCACCTTAAAAATAACAGGAAAAGTGCAAGAGAATGATATAACAGGTACTTACTTACCCTTAATTAAAAAAAAAATCGGTTAATTTTAAAGAAATTATTTTAATAGAGCAATTTGTAGAGCTGTTTCTTTTCGCATTGTGAGGAATCAGGATAACATAAAATAAAGCATATATTAATATTGATGCCAATATCTAACAAAATTACCTATCATACCATACTTTTGGACGTTTCATACTGAATCTCGCACTCCTTTACGCAAATTATTAAAATCTGTTTTTACAAAAACGACTTTGACTGTTTGTTATTAAATACTATTATCGAAACTTCAATTTTGAACTGAAACTAGTAGTTCGCCGCGAACTTAGACCTCGCGATTATTACTCGCGTTTTTATTGATATACTCTGATTTCGACTTTTCTAACATAATTCAGTTCCCTAAATAAAATCTAGATGGCGTTATCCAAAGTTAGAACATGCTATGGTTTCGTTTGCTACATAATCGTGGACGTTTATATTAATATTTCAAAAACTACTGAACCGATTTTGATGCCCAAAGAACTTGAAAATTCTATTGCTATTTCCTACATGCCTACCAAATTTCATCAAAATCGAACCATCGGTTCGGCAGTTATCGCGGTACAAACATACATACATACATACATACATACATACATACATACAAACAATGTGTTTCGCCCCCAACTCCATTTAGAGACCTTCGCTCGCTTCGCTCGCTCGGTCAATTACTATGTGAAAGCATTATTTGTCTATAAAATATTGTGCAATTAACTATTAGAATGGTGATTGTTATTTTTCATGTATTGTTGTAAATATTGTTGACACTTAATAAATAAAATAAAAAATTCGAACTACACAAAATTACAACTCTCTACCCTAGTTCCCTTTCATTGGCCAGCAGCACATCTTTTACAGATGATTCTTGCAGCGGCTGTGTCGTAGTCAAAATTGTACTTCAATGTTCTGTGTGTGTGTGTGTGTGTGTTGTCTTTTAGTTTGTTGAGTTCCCTAGTTCCTAGTTCTCTTTATAAATAAATATATTTTTATCTATTATTCTCGTTGCGTACGCATCGGTGTAAATGCAGCTCCGAGTGTGAATACGTGTGTACTCTTGCAAGAGGTTCGTAAACCATTATTAATAAATTAAAAATACTACGCCTCCACTGATAGCGCGGTCTTAATGATTTTGTTTGATTAAATTCCTGATTAATATAGTGCTGTTATGGCTTTGAAAGGTTTCGATGTATTTGGATTACCATTGACTTAATTTGTAATTAAATAAATTCATTAAAACTTACGTCGAATATTAGCAGTCAAAATTGCTGATAAAAATTTTCTGATTTCCCAATTTTTAGGGAAATCCCTAATTGTGGTAGTTTTTGTACTTGCTTTCAGAAACTGAGTCAATGAGGTTTATTTTTTTTTTCCGTTCACTAATTGGCAAGTGAGGTCAGTCAGATAGCTCAATATCAGTGACAGCATCAGTTGTCAAATTTAAATGACAGTAATGTTCCATCTGACCCTACCATCTAACCCTCATTGACATTTCAATGAATTCAATAAACATCACGAATGGAAAATTAGAGAAAATACATTCATAGAATCTAAACCTGTTGATGATGTTTCAAATTAAAAACATTGTTGTTCAAAACAAAATCTCATTACAGTTTTTACCATATCCGGTTTTACAAAATCACAATATTAGAAAACGCTTCATCAATCTTAAAACACGTTCTAGCATTCTTCAAAAGCCTTGTCTTTTGCGTAACATCTAGAGAGAGATAGAGATACGTCGGCGCGTTGGAGTGAACGAGATGGAATGCGTTCGGCGAGCTTCAAGGTAATCAACGTTTACTCGCTATCCGTTTTCCTACTGCGTTACCGTGCGCTATTTTTACTGAGGATTTCTTATACTATGACGATTTTTTAATCATCGACTCTGTTAAGGAATGGCCAGTGTTTTCTTGTTTCCGAGTAACTTCGCCGTTTTCATGAAAGCCTGGTACCTACTTCGGTTGCGGTTCTGTCCTTTTGAAGAAGAAAAATTTAATTGTCTTTTTTTTTTCTCCGCTGGAATCTTGTTTTGTGCGTCGTGGGATTTTGCTGTTACAGCGAATTGCAGTAATTTAAATACCAACAAATACATGTGATATAACTTGAATTAAAATATAATAAAGTTGACACAAAAAACTAGGATACATGTTTTCGGTATAACTAGGTTACAGCGGATTTTCCAGATTATCAAAACCTTACTCTGTGAACATCTTTTTAAGTGACTCATTAAAGAATGCCATTTATCGAAAACTCAAGACATTTTCTTGATTTTCCTTTGGTTTTCTACCTACATTATAAAAATTATAAATAACGTACAGCTAGAAACCCCGCTAGGTAAACTTGTATATTATAAGACGTATTTAATCACAGGAAACCACTACATTCGCACTAGAACACACACACAGAGGCGATAAGTCACTGTCGGTACAGTTTACAAAGAAAATAAAAAAAAACTCAACCTAATAAATATAAATTTTAATTTTCTTGAAAAAATTATATACAAAGAAGCCCCCATGCACGTACCGAAAGATTTATAAAAATAAATAAAATAAAATCAATTTATTTCAGGTAATTTTAACCCATATAAAGTTGAAACAAATTAAAATAAAATTTAGTCGCACGGAAAAATAATCATTATTAAATTACAATAATAAAAAAATAATCATTATTAAATTTATTCAAATTAGACCAGAGTTAGCGATGGGGATTATTATTCTTCTAATATTATAAATGCGAAAGTTTGGATCTGAGATTATGTGAGTTTATGAGGATGTTTGTTACTCAATCACGTAAAATCTACTGGACGGATTTCGATGAAATTAGGAATACGGGTAGAAAAATACCGGAAATAGCACATAAGGTACTTTTTATCCCGAAATTACCACGGGAGCGAAACCCCGGGGCACGGCTCGTCTTATTATAAAATCAAGGATGCATTGCTAAAATTAAAATTAGAAAAATTAAATCTAAACTTCCTGAGAGTGCGAGTCAATGGCGAGCTAGAAGGGAGGTCTTTGTCCAGCAGTGAGGTACCAAAGGCTAAAAAAAAATTGTTGAATACTCAGGGACATCATAATTATTTAGTAAATTTAATTAATTGATTATTTCTCTGTTATCGCTACCAGCATATTTTCCTCTCAATAAATGCATCTAGATGTAAAATGACTAGATAAGACTCGTGATAAAGTCGTAAAGTGCGCATCTGACGGATCGTGTACTTCATATACATAGGTATAAATGTATATATCTATCTATAAACATAGTAAACTAAAGAACTTGTAAGTTGGTTTTTATATGCAAATTGCAATATTGTTCGACTTACTTACAGATACACATACCTATCAATAGTAACCGTCTGTATCTCTTACGGGGTAGACAGAGCCAAGAGTCGTGAGACTCGAAGGCCACGCTTAGCTGAATAGTGTCGGACCGCTGCGCGCTGGGCAAATGCCCCCTTTATTTCTTCTACAACTGTCGGTCTAAAGTCATAAAGTTTAGTTATGTTATCACATACATAAAATCACGTCTTTATCCCTTACGAAGTAGACAGAGCCAAGAGTCGTGAGACTCGAAGGCTACGCTTAGCTGAATAGTGGGCTTTCTGCTGGAATGGAGATTCAGATATAGTGACAGGTTGCTAGCCCATCGCCTATGAGTGGAGGAATCCCCAGTTTAAAGCCCTTTCCCTCGATTGACTTACAATCTGCGCGGGAAGAGAAGCAGCTGGTACATTCTATGTTTTTTCTTCGCTTGACCAGCATGGAAGCAGTTATAAATAAGTAAATAATCGAGGCCAAACATTAAAAAAACAGCAAAGTGATCTTATAAGGGTTCCGTTTTTATCTTTTGAGGTACGGAACCCTAAAAATGGTAAAGTAACTGTGAAGTGAACGCAACAAGCAATGTTATCAGCTTATCATATGAGTGGTCAGAATGTTTTGACTCGTGCGCAGCGGAGCGGGTCGCTTTTTGTACCCCCCGTCGTTTCCGACGACGTAACATGTTGATACGGTGCTAGGTCTTGAGATGTGTCTGAAGATTTGGTACCACTATATTACAAACTTATAATATGAGTTATATAGGGAATATTACACAAGCCTCCATCGTTTTCATGAGAGCCTGGTACTTACAGCAGATGCGAAACAAGCCACCACCGGTTCCGAAGGGTCTTTTGAACAGAGCAACCCGGACTCCTTACGCGCACGGAAGTCCTTGTTGCTCGAAGGTCTTTTGTCTTGTCATGCTTCAAAATATGCATGACAAAATATTTAGTGTTTTTTTTAGTTAAAAAATTGAGCTCGTTTGAACTCTATCTTGCTTGATGGCAAGCAAAGATGAGATCTAGGGTGGTACACGCAAACTCAAAACATGCCTATTCAGTCTTGCCTTGAAAACCCCTAAATTATAACTGTCAGGAAACAGCGACAGATTCCCAGAGTCGATATATCAAAATGGAACTGGGCGGGACACAGAAGGAAGGATGATAGGTGGAGTAAGACTGTGTCCAAGTGGTACAATACAATACAACGTTATTACACACTAGAAATATAGTAGGTGGTATCATAGAAATGGAAGAAGAAGCGTAGGACATCCGGCTGCTAGATGGGCCGACGATGTAAAGAATGTTGCTGGCAAGAACTAGATTGCGATGTCCCAGGACAGAGGTTGGCGTATACAAAAGGAGGCTTACCCAGCATCATGGAAAGCTGATGATCATGATGAGTGTGGAATATGGAAGTATGGATTGCTATTAATGAAATAAAGACGAAAGAAGTTAAAAAATTGTGCATTTACCGATTTTTTTTTACAACATAGGGCGGCAAACGAACAAGCGGGTCACTTGATGGTAGGCGATCACCGCTGCCCATGGACAACTGTAACACCAGGGGTATTACAAGAGTGTTGCCGGCCTTTCAAGAAGACGTAGACTCGTTTTTTGAAGGTTACAATATCGTAAACACCGCCGCAGGAAGTTGATTCCACAGATTAATCGTACGTGGCAAGAAGTGTCTTTTAAAATGTACGGTGGTTGACAGCCAGTCATCCAGATGATATGATTGTTTTAAATCTGTATATAAATCACAGGAACAATCTTGAAATAAAATCCATGTGTGTACCGTTAATTCTTAATTCAAATGCCGTTCAGCAATCAATCTGCGACCTTATTACAGCGACATAAGGATGCATTCTCACAATACTATATGTTTTAGATATACAGAGATAAAAAAAGCATTTAGGGCGAACTCACACGTGATAAAGATCAGAAGAGAATTGGAACAGTTTTCCTTTGTAAGTTTTAAAAAATTGCAAAGATTTACATTTTTTAATTTAGACATTTTTACACGAATTTGAATTACGGACTCAAAATTATTTAGATTGTTTCCTTTAGCCTTATTATTTAGAAATTCTCGAACTTATATGTTTCTTCTTCTTCGTATTTAAGAGCAGCGCTCTTGTCGGTGGAGACTTATATGTTTACATGTGTAAAATTATTAAAAATGCATCTATTAAAATTTTCTAAATTATCTTTCAGTTTTTTTTATATTCTGCCAGTACAAGCAACAGAGCATAGACACAAATCGAAGCGCTTGTAAGAATCAGTTTTCTTTCTTGTTGCTCTCTACCATAAACAATATTCGAATTTGTATGACAAATGTATGCACACATACACTTTCTCATCACACTGTCTCCCGGTCTATGCAATTATCTATTGTCAATATTGTATCAATTTCCAACAGTCTATTTATCCACTTACAACCAATTTTCGACTCAATATATATTATTGTAGAGTCTATTTTCTTTCGAAAAATTCATGCATTAGTGTCTAGTTTCAATTTTTTCTTTTATCCACTAATCAATAAAATTTAAACCCTATTACGTAATGTTAAGGTACAATTTTAATTGCGATTAAGGAACTCATTTATCTTTCGTGTCGAGTAAAAAGGTGCATGTTTTTACTGTAACGTTTGTGATCGATTTTTTAACTGATTGACTAAGTTATGGCAATGATGACATTACGATAGCAGGAACTATGTACTACTCTTTAGAATAAAATGCATAGATAAAATATATGAAAAGGTAGAGGAGCTAACTAAAAATTCTGATCAAACTGATTGATTGATTGATTGATCTGTTTTAGTCAGCAAAAAACTATTATTCGAAAAAATAGCTAAATACTTTCTTCTACCTACAGTACAGACTCAGAAGGCTGAGGTAACACATGGTTTTCCACCAGAGGCGTAACTTCTACCGCCGCCGTGTCAGCAATATCAATTATACGGGGCCCCATTGGCTACAAAGGGGCCCCCGAACCATTGGCCCGTCAGGTGGCACCGTCGTCGTAAAGATCGCCCCGTCATTTGACATAAGGCACTTGGAAGCATAGCCTGAGTCGATGAATTTCCACAGGGCCCCGAAGGTAGCTACACTCTTTACCTATGCCTAATAGGCCGAGTATATCTTGTACCCGATAACACCATTGTATTACCATATTCTAAGGAATCATCATCATCCACAGCCTTCCGTGACCCACTGCTGGGTATAGGCCTTCTGTCTACGCCAACCTTCTCTGTCCTGGGCCATCCTACTCCATTTGTTGCCAGCAATATTCTTAACATTGTCCCATCTAGCTGCCGGGTGCAATACGCTCCGTTTTGGGGGTACCACTCGGTATTCTAAGGAATAAATGACATCTATCTATCTACCTACCTATCTATTTATCTATCTATCTACCTATCTATCTATCTGCTTTCTACTTGAAACTACACGCATTGAGACACCATGTGCTAATGCATTTTCCTTGGTCCCGCTGTCGGGTTTTTATAAGATTTTCTACTTGGTAATTCATGCATTGAGACTAGTGTCGCCATGGAGTTGAGAAAAAATAGGACTTCTTTGAAAAAGATCTTCAAAATTTTATCATGGTTGCATGCAACAATACTTCAGAGTCTGAATTATCCTAACTAATATTATAAAGGTGAAAGTAAGTTTGTTTGTTTATTTATTTGTTTGTTTGTAACCTCTTCACGCTTCATTTACTGAACCAATCTTCCTGAAATTTCGCATACACATAGTGTTTTTTCCTGGGATGAAAGGTACTCTATGTCCTTCTCAGTACTTCCAACTATGTGTATGCAAAATTTCAGAAAGATTGGTTCAGTAGATAAAACGCGAAGAGGTAACAAACAAACTCATTTACGCTTTTATAATATTAGTTAGGATACCTTTATGGGTTAATTTATTAAGTACCTATATGATATTCAATAATTTTCAAAGAATATATCTCCATCAACAATGCAGAGAAAATCGTTGTGTGTGCAACATTATGTAACTATGAAATCTTAATTACATATTTATTTACATAAAGGATATTGTATGGATTATGCTCTAATTCCATTTGTAGCAAAATTTACGGCCGGCAACATACATAGTCACTGCGTGACAAAACCCACTTAAGCTAATAAAGATTTAAAAAAACATGTTCTATTACTATGAAGTGGTTTCTTTTACAAAAAGGATTATCAACAAAACTACCTACTTACTTGAATATAGTCAAAATTCCCATTTTTCCCAGCAACCCATGGTCACCCTACAGATTACCATACAATGGTCCATCTCACGTCCTTGGCGCGTCTTATCATTTATCGTGCCTACTGGTCAAAATGAATACGATTAGTGCCAGGCTCTTAGACTAAGTACGTGCTTGCACATTGTTGAGAATAATAGGGGTCCGGACAAGGTATGATTTAAAAATATACAATGGTACTTTACTCGAGGCTTCGAGGCTCGGAGCCTGTGGATGCAAAATCCCAGGTTCGAATCCTGCCCGGGCTACATGAGTTTGTATACCAATCTGACTCATGTTAGTTTTCATCGACCATCACTTGCTTCCGGTGAAGAAAAACATCGTGAGGAAACCTGTACTCTGGTTGATGCTTATCAGCTAGTGTGTGAAATGGAGAAGGCAATGGCAAACCACTCCATAAAAATTGCCAAGAGAGTCGTTGTGTGTGATTCATATCATATAATGACCACGACCCTCAGTCATGAGGAAATACGACTAAAGAGAGAGAGACTCGAAGCTTTTCATCTGCATTAACTATACACCAAAACCTTCCTCATTTTGGGCGTAATGTATGGAACAGCAGATTTTTCTTTAAAAAGCAAAATCATCCTCTATAACTTTAATAAATGATTTTGCTATAAAAAAAAGTCCCTTTCTCGACATTTAGCGAATATGACATTTTAAGAAAGAGACATTCTGCGATACAGATATTACGAGAAATATACATTTTACGACTAGGGGACATTTTGCGAAACAGACATTTTGCGTATATACAGTTAAAAAAAACCTCTTAAAAATCTTTTGTCGTACCTTTAAAATCTTATCTCAAAAATCATCATCATCATCATCAACCGCAAAATATCCACTGCTGGATAAAGGTCTCCCCCAAGATTTTGGGGGGATTTGCCATACTCACCACGCTTGGCAGGCGGGTTGGCGAGCGCAGTTTTTTTTTTTTTTGGCTTTGTGAGCTTCCGACGCTGCTGCCCATCGGAAGCATTTCCCTTAGTCGCCTCTTACGACATCCATGGAATGAGAAGGAGAGGTCCTATTCTAACCCGGGAACCACACGGGTAATCACGGGTATCTTAAAAATACTACTTATTAATTTCAAATGTGCGTAAAGCGGTGCACACACTGAACTTAATAACTTAAGTGAAATCACAGAATTAATATAAGTACTACTTAAAGCTGTACCCACACGTAGCTTATCACTCAGATAAGAGTATCCAATATCCTTTAGTTAATGACGGCAGTAACTCAGAGACACTCGATTTCCAGCGATTTTTGATCGATTACCGCGATACGAGGACTCGTTTCATCACGCGATTTTTTTTTACATTTTTAATATTTATAAGTATTTATATGGTTTCACGTATGTCTGCCTGGCTATAATAATGTTGATTGCATAGGCATAGAATTTTTACAGATTATATGGAACCAAAACACACCAAAAATTTCAAACTTGACAAAAATAAGCCTTACAGAAGATATTACCTGTCCTTCACCAACATAGGCAAAAACCATATCTGACATCCCGCTTCCTCAGCTGTCTGAGTCTCTAAGTAAAAATTTAAAAAAAAATCTAGCATTATGGTTGATTGTATAGTTTTTGAGGTTTGCAATTTTGAGAAGATACACAAGAACTTACAAAACGACCCTCTCTTTTAAAAGTCGGTTAATAAAAGATAAACAATTCATTTCCACCGAAACGAGTACACAGCAACAGCAATTAAAAGTTGTGCTTAATAGTAGCTTAATTAAGTTTTGACTCGGAAACTTGCAAGTTTCTGAACTTTTAACCAACTTTGCAGAAATTCCCGGAATAGCTGCGTATGTTTTGTAATTACCCAGACGTATTTAATACCAGGAAAGGTATATTTTGAAACTTTATGTTGCGGATGTCAAATAAGAATGAACAAATAAATTATACTCAACGGGCCATTGTCACAGGGTGGAAACTTCATAAAAACGCGGCGTCATATACCTACTACTACTACTACAAAACTACAAATGAAACTGTACATCCGTGAACACGTCAATGTGTGCGTTTTCATGGTCATAGCGTCCCAAACCACAAAACAACGGGGGAGAAGTGCGGGGTATGCCATATTGCGGGAGGGGCAAGGAGTTTCTTTCTGTACTTATATTAATTCTGTGTCATAGTAACCACTAAGCTTGTAAGTTTATTAGATAAAATGAACTCGAAAATAAAAACTAGTAGCGCTCCGGGGCTCCGCTCCTGTGGGAATTTTGGGATAAAAAGTATGCTATGTCCTTCTCAGTACGCCTAACTATGTGTGTGCGAAATTTCAGGAAGATTGGTTCAGTAGATAAAGCGTGAAGAGGTAACAAACAATTAAACAAACTCGCTTTCGCCTTTATAATATTAGGTAGGACTAACACACCTAGAACAGCAGACACTAATAGTAATAGGCTTGTGTTTAAACGCCTACCAAAAATGTATCAATTTTACTACTAATAAAATTCGAAACGCTCACCAAAACGGATAAATTATCACCAAATGGTGTTTCCTAAAATATTATAAAAAGGATGCAATTTATATTTTTATTCAATGCCTTAAAAATATATGAATACCTTTTAATTGCCTTTCTAAACAAATATGTCATATTGTCACCAAATAGATAATACCAATATTTTTTGTCTCGAGTTTCAATTTGGTAATTTTTGCTGATGTAAAAAAGCTGACGATCGATTGAATGTTTTTTTAAATAGCAAATTTTATAATTCGGTTCTCAAAACACACGTCACTTCTTTATTGTTAAATAAAATTGGTTAAAATATGATAACATAGCAAATATATATTTCACTGTCAATTTTACTGGGAAATAAAAAAATCAAATAATCGTTTTATTTTAATGGTACTAAAACATTAAGTTATGTAGCAAGTAAAATTATTCTTGTCATAGATTTAGAGTCATACTACAGAAAATTCTCTAGAGTTTTTGTTCTAGAGAAATCGTTTTTTAGTAAATTTTAACTTGACGCCATTTTTATTGCCTATTTTTGCTTCAAATGATTTTCGTTACATATTTTAATGCTTATTTTTATGGTTTATCATTAAAATGTGTCTAATTAAACATTTAATATGTACTTAATAACTTAAAATCTGGCATAGGGTTCATACGTCGCTTAAAACCAGAAATATAAATATTAGTACATTACACGCGAACGAAGTTCGCGGGCACAAGCTAGTACGGACCTATCTAATAATATTCATATTTGATAAAATAATATTAAATGATACATTTACAGCGGGCGCTTTTAGTTAAAGAGAGTTTTACATAAAATTCGACGATAGAATTTCAATCGCACATAGATTTGCTTCTTTACCCATTATTAACTACCTTAAACAAGTAATGTAAAAAATAAGAAGTAATACATTTGGTACGCCATGATGCAATAATAAGTTTCAATAAGTCTTGTAAGTCCTGCGCCATTACCAATGTGTCGTTGTCTATTACAAATCAAATGTAACTCAAAGTTGTTAGTCTTGAGTTAAGTTAATTTGGTTTTAAAACTTGACCAGTAAATACTTCTCTAAAGGTTTCAACTTCATCTATAAACTATGTATCTACTAGTAAAACTTGTGATCTAAGTATAAACAGTTTGGTGAGATACTAGAAAAATCTCTACAAACGATTTGTAAATTTACAACTCTTAACTTTATCTACTCATGTTTTCTTAACTCATTTTTATGAGAAGGGATAAGGTTGTGCCCACTTTTACTAAACTGTGTTTATAAGCGTTCTTGAACATTTCTTGGGAGATATTTTACTCTTATAAAATTAAATTCTATTAGATATCTAATAGTCCATTTTTAGTCGCAATTGTGTTATTTGAGCAGGGACGACTGAGAGAGGAGTGCGGGGTTGCGACCGGCGGCAGCCTGTGCGTCGCTTGCCGGTGGCGGCTGTGCGGGTTGCGGGGTAAAGAAATAAAGAAAAGCAGTTGTAATATTAGTCTTACATTAAAGTAATCTGGGTTCAGTTTATTACTTTTGAATGACAGTCAATCGAATTTGTAGTATGGTTTTAGGTGTTAATATTAAAATTTATGTATGACATTATTTGGTGATCATTTATTCATTTTAGGAAGCAAAAAGAATATTTGAACAACGCATGCAATTATTCTGATGTCTGTTTATTTATTTTGAACTATAATTTCGTATATTTTAGGACCCTCTTTATAAAGGCATTTTATATTTTTTGGAGTCATTTAATTTATTTGGTACTTAGGCTTAGGGTTTAAAAAATATTTCTGGTGAGCGTTTAAATTATACCCATAGTAATAGCCGAAATGTTACGTGGCTTCAGTTCAGATAATGCATTATTATGATAAGCATGAAAATCTATACATCTATACAAATAATAAAACAGTAAAAATATTTTGTCTGTACATTTAGTATTTTTGACTAAAATGGATAGAGGGACACTTAAAAAGAATAATAGAAAGCAAAAAATTTTTTTTGGAATTTCTTGTCTGTCTGTCTGTATGTATGTACGCGTTTCACACAAAAACTACTGGACGGATTTGAATGAAACTTTTTTTTGTTGTATAGCTATAAAGTCTGGGCAACATATAGGCTATAATTGATTTTGAAAACTGGAACACCTGATGAAGAACCTCAACAGAACAGCTAAACTATAAGAAATATGGAAATGGTGCCTCAACAAAAGTCGTTCAACCTGATGAACATTTTCTGCTGACGTATAAAAATTGAAGATCTGGAACATCTGATGAAGAACTGCAAGAGACCAGCTACACTATAACATATATGGATATGGCGCCTTAGTAAAAGTCGATCAACCTGATGAGCATTTTCTGCTGACGTATAAAAATTGAAGATATGGAACATCTGATGAAAAGCTTCAAGAGACCAGCTAAACTAAAACATATATGGAAATGGCGCCTTAGCAAAACTTGATTAATCTGATGAACATTTTCTGTAGACGTACAAAAAACGAAAATCCGAAACATCTGAAACAGTTTGGAACACAAAGAGATTTTTCATCTAAGCGAAACTCACGCGGGCGAAGCCGCGGGCGACAGCTAGTAATGCAATAAGCATAAAAAAATGCAGCAAAGGAGTTTCTTGCGCCGCCTCTTCTCCACTTTCGCTTTGGAGGCGGTGGTAACCTTAGCTTTAAGTAATTTTATGACGTCAACTAACTAAAAAACAAGAACATAACGATTTAAAAGTGGTATTTTAACCCTTTTTAAATAAAAACAATTGTCTTTGACTTTGACATGACCTGATGATGCACCCAGGATCGGCTCCCAACGAGGGAACTCCTCAACGGTTAACTGCACGGACATGAAATTTTTGTCACATATTTGCATCAAGATTTCCCTGATTTGGGAAAGCTTGTGCCAAAAATGTTTTTTTTTGTACAAATACCTCATTTATTTAAGTAGCCAGTAATACTCGCTGTGATGATAGAGAGTGATCACCAGAAAAGTGATTCTGAATATAAACCTATCTATAAACATCGATGAAGTGGTGGTGGCCGAGTAGTAGGGCGCCCGCCTGTGGCTGCAAAGGTCCCAGGTTAAATCCTGCCTGTGCTACATGAGTTTGTATACCAATCTGACTCATGCATGGTAATTTCCATCGACCACCACTAGTTTACGGTGTGGGATAACATCGTGAGAAAACCTGCACTCTGGTTGATGATTATCAGCTAGTGTGTGAAATGGAGAAGGCAATAGCAAACCAGCCCATTAACAGTGCCAAGATAGTCGTTGTGTGTGTTTCATTCCATATAATGACCACGACCCTCAGTCATGAGGAATACGACTAAAGAAAAAGAACACCGACGGATAGATTTTCGCATTGAGAAAAATCGCAAGCCCAGTTACCTACAATATAAATTAACTCAATACAAAACAATTGTCAACAGTATTATGTAATAATAACAGATTTTTAAGAGAAATTAATATTTAATTTAAATTAATAAAAAATACAATTTAAAATATAAAAATACACAGCACGGGCACGGACAGAGTTCCAAAGAAATCACGGATACGGCACAGACACGGATAGAGTTCCAAATAAAATTACGGATACGGCACGGACAGGATAGTCGGGGAAATCCCGACAGGGGGTAAAGTTTGTCCGGCGGCACAATAGGGTTGAAGATGTACTGGCGGTACAGTAGGGATGGCAGGCGAAAGTGAGTACCTTTAATCCAGGCTTCGGCCACAGGTCACAGCAGCACAGCAGGGGTGGCAGGCGATAGTGTGTGCCTTTATTCCAGACTTCAATCCACAGGTCACAGCAACTTCTTCGTGTTAGATATTGATTAACGACGCGAAGGCTTGCAGGGTCCCGGGGTCAGCAGGCCCCGAGACAAGACCTTTATAGTTCGTACCGTTCTGTTTCTCAGAAGATCAAGACTGACCCGGTCTGACATTCAGTGTCTTTATATAGGCCTCGATTTAGAATTTCGTATTGCTTCATAATTTTCAAATAAAATACGAAATTAGAACATTTGTGAAGAGGTTCGCATAGAAATTTATAGAATTTTAGAAAAATAAAATCTGACTTGTCACAATCCTTGACAATCAAAATTGTTTATAATAAGGAAAGACATAAATAATTTTAATAAAATTTAAAGAAGTGATCATCGAAAAGTGTAGAAAAGTACATTAAATATGTTGGAAAAACATATATACTATAAAACAACCAAAAAATGAAGATATAGCGGTAAGTTTAAAGAAATATTCCCTAGCAACGTAGAAATTTTACAATAGAAAGTGTAAAAAAGAACATTTTGAGCTAAATAAGTAATTATAATAGTAAAATAGACAAGAATAAAAGTTAAATAAACATGAATACACTACATTTCCCCCAAAACCCCTGAAAATTTTAACACTAGGTGAAAATTTTGAAGGTTAATAGACAACACTTTCATACCAGCCTATCATACCAAATCTTTCATATTACAATAAACCTTTCATACTAAAATCGATCAAACTTAGGGGTAGGGCTCACAGTCAATGGCTCCTACTCCAAGATAAGTACCTGCCTAGTAGTACTACGTAACAGTTGGCTTATTTAAGGAGTTGTAATCCGCTCACGCTGAAATCCCATTGATGATGAATGATATATGAATATGATATGACTGAAGGCTTATTTTATGAGTAGTCAGCCGCTCATTAGAAAGAAAGTAATGTAATAAAGATATGATGAAAATATATACAGGAAATAATGAATGTATGTAAGTATAGTAGTATTTCTTAGGTATAACAAGGGCTTATTTTATGAGTTGTCAACCGCTCAAAAGAAAGAAATAAATAAAGAGTACGCAACGCAAACTTGCGTAAAGAGAGTAGTGCACATTAAGTAATGCAAGGTAAAGACTCAACACAAGATTGTGTAGAGAGATGTAGAAGAACATTTTTAGTTTAGTTCTTTAGAGGCTTAAGAGCCGATGATAACAATGAAAATGATAGGAAATGAGTAAATGCCAAAAATGTAACTAGTAAATGAAGATGGGAACAAACAAAAATAAAGTATATACATTAGTCAAGTAAAAGTAAAATTAAAATAAATTCTAAGTCTTGATATCCTTAATGTGCCATTTTGCACGAGAACCGCTAGCGTCCTCAAGGATATATACCAGTGGAGAGAGTTTTTGTATAACTTTACACCGAACGAATTTAGGAGCTAATTTGGCACTAAAGTAAGAACCGGCATTACTGAGCACATAGTTCTTACGCCAAACATAATCGTCGACATTAAATTCTTTTATAGTATGTCGTAAATTATATCGAACACTATTTTTAGTATGGGAGTCAAATAGAGCTACTTGCACTTTGTCAAAAATTGTCGCAAGTAATCCTATATTAGTAGCATAAATATCACGAGGTAAGAAAGTAAATTCGTCAAGGTTATTCGTAGGAGTATAAACAGAACCACAGCTGATAGTTTCCCTGCCAAAAACTAGAAATGCTGGGGAATAACCCGTAACTGCATTAACTGTACTGTTCATAGCATATTGGATTTTTGGAAGAAAAATATCCCAGGATCTATGATCATCACCTACAAGAGACGCTAAAGCCGTAACAATAGTTCTGTTATACCTTTCAGTGGGATTGACTTGCGGGCAATAATGAGGTGAATAAAAAATAAAAGGTATTTTATAGTTATCCAGAAGTTTTTTGAATTCTCTAGATTGAAATTGAGAACCATTGTCCATAATAATAGTTTGAGGTACACCATGTATAAGAAATACAAAGTTTTCTAGGCATTCGATAATATCTTTGGCGATAGCACGTTTAAGGGGAAAGATTAAAGTATATTTAGTAAAACAACAATTCACAACTAGGATGTGTTGGTTGCGTTTTCTTGTCATGGGAAGAGGACCCATTAAATCAAGAGAAATACATTGGAAGGGTCTTGAGCAAACTTTAGGTTTACCCATGGGACCATAAGGTGAATGATTAGGATGCTTATAAGCAAGACAAGACTCACATTCACTTATTAATTGAGCAATGTCTTTGAACATTCCTGTCCAATAATATAAAAGAGAAAGTTTTTTATAGGTTTTAAAAATTCCAAGGTGAGGTTCACCAGGCAAACCATGATTACTTTTAATCAGATTTTCTCTATCACCAGGATGAGGAACTTCTTTCCATACGAAGTCATCCGTTATAGTATGAAGGGAACGAGAAAAACGATAAAGCTTATTGTCCTTAATAGTATAGTTTGGAAAACTATCAGGATTGTTTTGACAGCCTTGTAAAACTTTATTATACTGTTCTTCCACCGTTAAAACTGAAACATTTAAGTTAGTTTTATTATCCGATAGATTTTTAGAACGAGATAACAAATCCGGTACTACATTTTCTTTACCTTTTTTATGTTTTAGAATGAAGTTAAAAGAAGATAGACGTACAGTCCATCGAGCAAGTCTGCCAGAAGGATTTGACAGATTTAGAAACCACTTTAGAGCAGCATGATCCGTGTAAATGACAAATTGTCTGCCATTGTCTAAATAACAACGCCAATGTTCGAGAGCAGTGATAACAGCAAGGGTTTCTCTCTCTGTAGTAGAATAGTTTTGTTCATTTTTATTAAGAGATTTACTCATATAAGCTATGACAACTTCTTTGTCTTCTTTTATTTGAGTAAGCATAGCTCCTATACCAAAATTTGATGCATCAGTGTGCACTGAAAAAGGGAGATTGAAATCAGGACAAGAAAGTACTGGTGTAGTTACTAAAGCTTCTTTTAATTTAAGGAAAGCTTGATTAGCATCTGAGTTCCAAACAAATTTAGCAGCATTTTTACCACCACTATTTAGTTTATTAAGCGGAGCAGCAATAGTGCTAAAATTAGGAATAAATCGACGGAACCAGCTACATGTTCCTAAAAATCGACGAACTTCTTTACGAGAAGATGGAATAGGGTATTCCAGAATAGAATCAATTTTTTTAGGATCAGCACAAAGACCGTGTTCATTTACCACGTAACCTAAGTATTTTAATTCGTTTTTAAAGAATACACTCTTTTCAAAGTTAATAGTTAGACCGGCATAAGATAGTTTTTCAAATACTTTGATTAGAAACGATATATGTTCCTCGAATGATTCGCTAATAATAACGATATCATCAAGATAACAAAAGACTTTATTATCAAATTCAGGAGTAAATAACGTATCCATAAGACGTTGTTGAGTAGCTGGAGCATTAGTAAGTCCGAAGGGCATGACAACAAATCTGTACATTCCTCTACCAGGCACATAAAATGCTGTTTTATCTCTGTCAGCAGGATTTAGGGGAATTTCCCAAAAAGCTTTAGCAATATCAATGCTAGAAAGGTATTTAGCATTTTTCAAATGATCCAGTATTTCATTGATTAAAGGGAGACTATAAGCATCTTTTCGAGTAATTGAATTAAGTTTTCTGCTATCGACGCAGAATCGCCATTCGCCATTCTTTTTAGGAGTTATTAAAACGGGAGATAACCAAGGACTCTCACATTTTTCAATAACTTTCCATTCAAGCATCTTATCAACCTCGTTGATTAGCGCATGTTGTTTTATAGGAGAAAGTCTATACGAGCGTTGTTTAATGGGAGGATTATCGCCAGTATCGATTTTATGACAAATTAGGTTAGTTCGACCTAACTCACCCTTTTCTTCAAAAGAAATACTTTTAAAACGATTAATGATATCATCAGCGATATCCTTCTGAGATTTGGAAAGATTATCGTAAGGTAAAATTTTTTTATCGTCTGAAATTGCAAGACAATTATTATTAAATATTGTAGAAAATAAGTTAGGTACTAAGTTAAACTTTTTCCAAAAATCTACCCCAAGGATTAGTGAGGGAGTTATTTCTGGGAAAACGAAAGCTCTAATTAAGTGAGTTTGACCATTAAAAGTAATAGGAAGATCAAAGTGACCTAAAGATTTGAGTTTATGATTATTAGCAGTAGACACAACAACCGACTTAGACTTGGATAACGAGAAACCCAATTTCAGAATTTCAAGATGTGAATTTTTTCCTAAAATAGTTAAAGAACTGCCACTATCTAAAAGTCCTGATAATGAAACATTATCAATTGATACATTGATAAAAGGACGATTAAAATCCTTTTCATTCTCATAGAGAACAGAAGAAGTTCTATAACAGAGGAAAAAGTTTTTTATTGTTAATAACCAATCATTCCAATCTTTTTGATTAAATTTATTATCCAAGTCACATTTTAGTTTTTTGAATTAGTTGAAGATTTGCCTGCATTGCATTTAGGGCAATCAGGAGTTTTAACATCTTTTGTACCACATTTAAAACATATTAAAAATCTAGGTTGAGGGCATTCGTTAAGAGAATGACCATTGGTACGACAGCGTACGCAATAGATATTAGGGTTAGGAGATACACTAGCAGACTTATTAATTGTATTTACAGATTGCTTCGATTGAGGCTGAGAGTTATTTTTATTAAAGTAAGTATGTTTTTGAAATTGAGACTGAAAATTATTTTTGTTGAAGAATTGTTTAGCATTAGAAGTAGAAGGGGAAGGTAATTTATAATTAAATTCTGAGCTAAAAGAATTATTTTCATTATCAGGTTCCTTAAAGTTTTTATCTCTATCTAGAATTTTCTCATAACTTTGACAGGTATTGATCAAAGAAACGACAGAGTCAACATCTTTTAAGGCTACGAACATCGAATAACAAGGTCTTATGTTCCTTAGTAAAATTTCAAGTTTCTCAGACTCGGAAAGTTTTTTGGTAAGACGTGAGAACATACCGAACATAAGTGAGACATAAATTACAATGGATTCATTGTCACCTTGGGTTCGATTCCTGATGGCATTTAGTAGTTTATAGTCGTAGTCAGGTTCACCGAAGTCTCTTATCAAAAGATTAGTAACTTCGTCCCAAGTTAAGTTAGAATTTAGTTCTTTTTGAAATCTAAACCAATGTAAAGCATTGTCAGTAAAAATTTCGAAAGCTTTGTTTAGAAGTTTCTCTTTCGAAATATTTCGAGAAATACGAAATTCTTCTATTTTTTGAAGAAAAGATTTCGGACAGGTTTTACCATCATAGCAAATCTTTTTTAGGTCGTTTAAGGAAGAAGGAAGTACCAAATTTTGTAGGATTTCAGGATTGAAACTACTAAGAACAGAAGAAGAAGATTGAGGAAGAGGTGAAGTTGTAATTTGAGGAAGGGGTGAAGTGGGCGTGGAAACATTTTGCTCTGCGTTCAGAAAAGTAAAAGGTTCAAATCGTTTTTCAAGTTCGACAAATTTATCTTTGAGGACATCAAATTCTTCTTTTTTATCACTGTGTAAATCTAAATCAATTCTATCTAAGCGATAGTATAGATGATTTAAATAAGTCTCTATTTTAGGAAGAATTTTTGAGTTACCCGACTCAAGTGAGACTAATTTTAATTCAGTGTAAGTTAATGTAGCTTCAATCCCGTTGAGATCATCCTCAACTGGCAAAGGAGAATCTATAATGTCATCGCTTAATATAGATTGCGTAAGCGAAACGACTTGTTTTTTAATTGAGGGAGCTTATCAGCTGGTTCCTCCAGTCTAACCTTGACTTCGTATTCTAACTCGGCTTTATTGAGCAGACTATATGCGATTGGACGAGACATTTTAGTAGAAGTTTAGGAGTACTTGTACAAAGTAAAGTACCTAAGTATAGTACCTTAGTTTAGTAAAGAGTTAAAGTCAAGTTATAGAGTCTAAGTCCAAGTCAAGTTAGTCAATAAAATAAATATTTATTGAATAAATATTGAGTATTAATGAGTTCAATGTGAAAAAGAGACCAGTGTGAAGTTAATTTAGTGTTTAAGGTCGAGAATCTAAGCCAAAATAAAGAGAACGTGTAGGTGTGTTTTTTAGAATTTAGAGGAGAGACAGAGCCAAAAGATGCGATGGGCGCCAACTATTATGTAATAATAACAGATTTTTAAGAGAAATTAATATTTAATTTAAATTAATAAAAAATACAATTTAAAATATAAAAATACACAGCACGGGCACGGACAGAGTTCCAAAGAAATCACGGATACGGCACAGACACGGATAGAGTTCCAAATAAAATTACGGATACGGCAACAGATGGCGTCTTTATCCCGCTATCGTAACATCCGATCAAGGGCTTGAATTGAAAGCAATCTTTCAATTGATTCCCAATTTGGATTGACCTTCTCTCCCCTTTGATCTTCTTTATAGCTTTTTAATTGTTTTTAATTATTTTATTTTTAAAGTGAATGAAGGCAATGAATGAGCAGCACTTTAAGCCTTTTGTGTTTGTAACTTTTTACTACATTCTTGTGAATTGGTTCAGTTGTAAAGCGGTTACCGTAACCAGAAGTTGCTTGCAACACTGTTCTAAGAACGAAAATGTAAAAATATGTCTAAGGTTAGGTACTTATTGAACAGTTGTAAAGGCCTCCACTGCCCTTAATCAGGGCCGATTTAGAGAGCAGTGTTGCTAGATTAAGTTTTTAAAAATCCTTAATAGTCCTTAACACTTTTGCTTGTAAATCCGTTAAAGTCGATAGATTGCTTTTCCATATATCCGCAGACCCACGAATTTATGTAGAGGCATTCTACGGATTTCTGGGCAAAGCTTCACGAATTTTTAAAATTGGATCTGGTAACACTGTTATCTAAATCGGCCCTGAATAAGGGCCAGTCTCATTAAGGGTCCGAAGGTCTTAAAGTTCACTTTTAGACACAGACACATTATTAGTGAATGTAGCAATTTTGGAGCGCTTTGGTTGATAGAAACCATCACACATTTGCCTAACTTCAGATCTTTGAATATTCTAATTAATGTTATATTGTCTGATCGTCTATATGTATTGTGTGTAGATACTTTTATTTCATACATTCAGTAAATAGGCTGCTTCTGGGTAAGCTCGCTACACCGTAGACCTCATCTCTGTCCTCGGTCAAGATTGTGGTCAAGAGCAAACCCATATTTTGTTTTTTTTTAAATTCGGCCAAGTGCGAGGATTCCGTAGACGCACGGTATCTGACACAACTAGTTTAAAAAACAAACTTAACTTTGCAGTTTTAACCCTAGGATTCATACTGCATCGAGCGTAAAAAAAGTTTGTAACACTTTTTTTTTGAACTTCCAAAAACATATTTACATCTTTTAGATTTATTCCTGTACAAAGGGTTCCATTTTTGCCTTTTGAGGTACGGAACCCTGAAGAGTAGCGAAATGCGGCAGCTCACATATAATACTATCGATAGTATATAACATAGAGTCCGACTAACCAATAACACTGTCCATAGACAACGGAAAACGCTAGTCACCGTCTCAAATGTTAAGAAAGATGACTTTCGAATTTAGAACTGACTACTCTGATTGGCTGTCAAACCCGACCAATGAGGGCTCGTCAAATGTCATGACTTGCGGGTTTAGAGACAATTGTTAAAAGAACGTAAGATGATAAAAAAAGCCGGCTTCCGTTAAAGTGGCAGCTCCTGAGTTTTTGTCTGTCCGGTCGCTTTGTGCTTGTGAATCATTGACGCGTCGGTTTTCCTTTGTCATGTCGGATGACTCCATTTTTTAATTTTTCGAAGACATTGCTGAAGCTTGAGCGGTCAATCGGCACCGCAAAACTATTGGAACAACTTCGCTTCACCTCCAAGTTTTTAGTTTGTCTCTTCTTAGTCGGTCACTCTGGTCTGAGTGGTCGTGGCTGTGATGGTGCTGGCATTGGATCTCCTGTACTTTCCGTCCCCTGGGCAAAGGTTGCTGCTTTTGCAATAGCTCTCCACCTCTCTATTAATTGCATTCCATCACCATTTTAGTTTGTATGGATGTTTAATCGACAACATTTGATGCCGATGAAAAATGACAAGTCGACGCATGAAAGGCAAAACTTCCTAACCGACATTTATAAAAATGTTCAGGAGAGCTGCTCAAAGTTTTTTTTTAATGAATAAAGCTTATAAAATCTTTAGTTTTCATCATAAATAAAAATTTCTTATAGTCTTGGCATTGTAATATTATAGGCTTTTGCCTAAGAAACATTTTATTCACTTAACACTTTAAGTTTATAATTTAGAGTCGCTTAGTAAAAAATTACCTCAAAAAAATTACAGGTAAAATTACCTACTCGCCAGAGCCAATTTAAATCCGTTCAAATATATTCATCTTAATACTTCAGCTAATGTATATGCAAATAGGTAAAAATGGATTAGTAATAAAAAAATATTATTGAAAAATAGGAAAAATTGTCGATATCAGTATAGTTTAATTTAAGTCCTTCAAGAAAATAAATCTAAACAAAAATTATAAAGCAATATTTGCAAAACTAACCGACATTTTGAAGGAGTGTTGAAAGGTATTTATGGGTAATTTTAGTGTTTTATGGTATGTTATGTTATGTTAAGAGTCTTTCAGAAATTTGTTAAAAAACTGGAACCGGACTAGCTAAATGGAAATAAAATAAAATTGTCTGTACTCGGTAGGTACTCAGAATTTATTGATTATTTAGATATCATTACAATATTGCACAGTTATACTCTTAAACATGACCCCTCTAGGAGGACACGGATGGTACAATATTTAAAATATGTAAACTCTTAGATAACCTTATTTATTATGAGCAAAACTCTTGTGTGTAAGGATGACCGAGTCAGAGAGAACATAATAATTTCCAAATATAAAGGGTCGTGAGAGTATATTCGGTTCGCGTGGTTTATTAAAGCTCCTCAAAATGATTAACTACCAATTTTGTGTAGTAACAAATACAAGGGAAAGCAAAGGTTGATTCCCCAGCTTCGACGTAGCAAGATAAGATGAATTTTGGTACCTCTTTTTGGATCTAACCAAAGATTCCGTAGATTAAACGTTTCCTGTTGCCGCAACCACGGTCTCCTGGTGCTCCTGCAGGTATATCTTGAACTCTCCACGCCGACAGGTTCTCCAACCGTTGTGATTGACCAAACTAATCACCCCTATACTATTTGGGCAAATATTTAAACCTCAAAAGATGTTTATTTAAAGGAGACTACTGTATAGTAAAAACTATTCAAGCAGTGATGAAATATCAAAACTTTAAACATTAAGAACTGAGTTAAGTATTTTTAAATCTTAACTTTTAAATTTTTACTTTTAAAATTCTTTCTTGTAAAATCCCATCTGGAAAGAAAAGAGATGGATTTTATTCATTTATAAGATTGCAACCATGTGGCCAACACATGTCTTCAACTAGATAAAAAAACAACTTACGAGTATCTCGTGTTGATCAAAACAATCTACGACACACTCCCCCATCCATGAACCCAGCCTACCAGTGATGATCGGTTCCTGGAATAAGATATTTTATAAATTTCTGAACAAAGGCACGCACAAAGTCGGCCATGTGCGCGATGCATATATCATTTCAAAAATACTTACTAAATCTGCGTAACATAAGCAATCCATCCAACCGTTCACATAAATACTCAGGTAGGCCTCTATTCCATCTGCAATTTGGCTGGCTGAAACGAATTGTACAGAAAATTATCACAAGGGAAAAAAGACAATGTATTCCTTCACGGGATGTTCAAACATCAGAAATAAACCCACAACTAGCGTTTTATCCAAGCCTTACCTGTTAGTGCATTGTATGTACTATTTTTATAAAGGTTTATCCTTCATTTTTACCCTGGCGACGAAACGAAACGATATAATGTGCCTGCCGGCTGAGGTCCCGACCATTTTGTCAACGCGTCCCTTTTATTTTTTTTAAACGTCAAATCTATGACATTTAACACCTAGTAGTTCTGCCAAACAATAAAAATTATAATTCGATGAGTTTTATTTAAAACCTTTTATTGAAATAAAGGATAACACATGACTAGGAATAGAATATTTACTTATTCCGGTTATTAAATAATAAAATCAAGAGAAATCTCAAAATATATTCTATATCATCAAAGGACAGCGACCTCTATGATGCTAGATGTCAAAACATCTTCAATATTAATTTCCAACCTGCACAACAGATGGCACTAGTGGTTTCAAAAGATGACCTAATTCACAAAATAGTACTTTCTGTTTCTTCTCAAAAGAACAAATAAAACGCAACGTTACAATATCCCTCCCCCAGAAAAAGTTTCGACACAGGAGAAACCCGCTGCCCTCAGCGTACTTAGCTGGAAACAAAAAAAGTAATGAAAATAAAACAGAAAATAACCACCAGTTTTAAAACGTTAAATATTAAAATTTCACTATGTTAAATTTTAAAATCCTATCCACCACAAAACAAACTCCGAGTACTTACCTACTTACATTTCCTTTCCTACTGTGATACAGACCAAAATGAAAACCAACTGCCAGGACCGTTGTTATTCCATCTTTAATTTTCACCTGCTGTCCGAGCATATGTTCCCCTTTCTTTCAATCCATCTTTCTATCATACATCCCTATCATAAACAGTAGCAGTTGCAGATTTTACTGCCTGTCACGTTCTAGCACACTTATTCCCAGGAGTCCAAACTGTCATTCCCAGTTGTACTCAATCCCCAGTAAGTAGCTATTTACTCTGAAATTCTACTCATGTAAGAAAGAAAAGTATATAGTCTAGGATATAGTGACTATTTTTCAAACCACATGATATCAACCCTAGCTATAAACCAGTTACTAGCCGCCATGGACCATCACAACAAACAAAAAAAATATTCTCAAGGTAAGTGGTCTAATGTGCCACATGATTTCTACCAAGAGATAACAATGAAATGAATAAAAAGATGCAACATGTGCTATCATTTTAAACGAAACAAAATTACTAACGTGACAGTAATTATTACTATATCACTAAAGTTATGTCTAAGGACAAGAAAAAAATTGACAGCATTTAGCTATATCACAAAACTTAAGTAACAGCTCTTAGCTATATTACTAAATATAGTCTACAGACTAAAGAAAATTAAAAGAAAAGAAAAAAAAACCTTAGTGACAGCTGGAAGCTATATCACCAAGCAAGTACAAAAGAAAATTGTGTGTTCCTATCCCAACCGTTAGTAAAGCTATGTATGTACCTACTATCCATAGTACAAAAATATTTCCTAACGAGCATGCAACCAAGTTAAAACACGACCTCTATTAACTAGTTAAAAACACAATCTAGTAAACTAGAGTTAGTTAAGAATAAAACCTAGCAGTCTAAGCTAATTTAAATTAAAACTTAGCAAACTAAAGCTAGTTCAAAATAAAATCCAGCATACTAATGCTAGTTCAAAATAAAATCTAGCATACTAATGCTAGTTCAAAATAAGCTTGGCATCGTTGTTTGGTATATACCAAAGCAACACGTAAAAACGTCCTACGGCTAGAGAACCAGAGTCCACTGCTTAACAGTGAGGAGAAAAAAAATAAGGAAGAAACGGGTATAAGCGATGTGAGAAACAGGTAGTCATACCTTGATATCCTTGATATGCCAAGTACCGAGATATTTTCCGTCATATCCTTCTAATTCGTAGACCAATGGTGACAATACTTTCTTTACGATACATTTCTCGTACTTAGGTGCTAGTTTGGTAGCTTTAAATTTATCAGCGTCACTTTGTATGTACGTCTTCCGCCAAACTTCCTGTCCCTCAGACAACTTAACCTCACGGCGACGTAAATTATAATACCTGGTGTTCGTAGCGTGAGCTTTTAAAATGTTTGTACGTACTTTATTAAAGATCTCCTTCAGAACTCCAAACTCACCTGCATATTCATCCCTTGGCATGGCTATATCATAATCACAATCACCAGTATCTTTATAAAATGACCCATTTATTATCGGTTCTCTGCCATGAACTAAAAAGAATGGTGTAAAACCAGTAGTTTCATTAACAGCGCTATTTAATGCAAACTGTATTTTATATAAATTTAAATCCCATGTTCTATGATCTTGTTTTACATAAGATGAGACAGCTGTCATTACGGTTTTATTATATCTCTCCACTAAATTAATTTGTGGTGTGTACCTAGGTCCGTAGTGAACACGAGGAACGTTATACTTTTCAAGCAATTTACGAAAATCAGATCCCGTGAATTGAACCCCGTTGTCGGTAATTACGGTTTCAGGAATTCCGTGAGCTAAGAAAACATAATTCTCAATGTTCTTTGTCACCGCGGCACTAGTTGCACTTCTTAACGGAAACAACATGGTATATTTTGAAAAACAGCATGTTACCACTAACAAATGTACAAATCCCGAACGAGATCTAGGCAAAGGTCCTACCAAATCCATTGACAAAACTTGAAATGGTCTATAGCACTGTTTTGGTTGACCCATAAGTCCTGGTGTGAGAGTTGTCTTGTGTTTGTAAGCTGAACATGTGGCACAATTTCTAATATAATTTGTTACATCTCTATATATTCCTGGCCAAAAATATCTCAAACATATCCTGCGATGTGTTTTGAATACTCCTAGGTGTCCTGAAGTTGGAGGTTCATGATTCTCCGAGATAATCTTTGCACGCCCAGATTTCGACACAACCTCTTTCCAATCAAACTCTTGTGTTAATGTGTATTTACTTTTGCAATATCTAAACAGTTTTCCATTTTCTATACGGTAGTTGGGATAATTTTTCGGATATGCTGTACAACCCTGAAATAATCTTTGCAAACAATGACAATATAAGGCCTTCGCACGAGAGAGCTGATAACGATCCTTAGATTTCTTATAATTATCCAAAATACCTTGTAATTCCTTGATTTTATCCGTAACAAGAGGCAACTCCACACTGGGTTTGATATCATCACCCAAAATGTCCTCCGGCTTAAATTCTTTACAAAGTGACTTCAACTGTTTTCGCAATTTGGGAACGGTGTCCTCTGGAATCTCCGATCGAACAGAAACCTCATAAATAAGCTCTTCACGTAGCAACGAATGAAAATAAACGCTTTGTGTATCCATTTTTTTTTTTTTTTATATAGGAGCAGTAATAAACACCAGTATAAGGGAGAAATTAATATAACCTATATGTTTTCTCTGTCACAATAAGTATGCAAGTTATTTACTTGTAAAACAAAATAAGTGGAACATCATGTTCACAAATCACCACAAAAAAATAATATGCACAGCCCTATCGCTGTGTGTAAATAAGTACTTGTATTTAAAATTTGTTGTGAAATTAAAGTATTAAAATATTTCACTAATCTGTGAATATTTATACAAAGTATTTAAAAAGGATTAAGTACCTGTATTGTAAGCAGTTTTATAACAATATGTATTTTGTGATTTATAAAGTAACTTATATTATATAGTAACTTATATGTCTAGATAGTAGGTAATATTTATCATTAACCCGGTATAGGTAGTTATGACACACCAAAGAAAAAAATATAAATGTAATGGTTACATTACATTAAAAAATATACAAAACAAGGCACAGCATACACTAACAGCAGCACAGCAAAAAATAATAATTTGCAGATAGAATATAAAAAACTCAGTTATTTCTTTATTTTGATTTTAGAGAAAATAAATTAACCAAAACTAAAAATTGTATTTATTTTCCCTAAATAGGAAATGAAAAATAAATGCACAACCTGATTACAAAGTAGTTATTTCAATGAGCTGAAAATAATAATACACTACCAAAATGAAGCTTTAATAAACCAAGTGGGCGCCACTGAAAGGTATTTATGGGTAATTTTAGTGTTTTATGGTATGTTATGTTATGTTAAGAGTCTTTCAGAAATTTGTTAAAAAACTGGAACCGGACTAGCTAAATGGAAATAAAATAAAATTGTCTGTACTCGGTAGGTACTCAGAATTTATTGATTATTTAGATATCATTACAATATTGCACAGTTATACTCTTAAACATGACCCCTCTAGGAGGACACGGATGGTACAATATTTAAAATATGTAAACTCTTAGATAACCTTATTTATTATGAGCAAAACTCTTGTGTGTAAGGATGACCGAGTCAGAGAGAACATAATAATTTCCAAATATAAAGGGTCGTGAGAGTATATTCGGTTCGCGTGGTTTATTAAAGCTCCTCAAAATGATTAACTACCAATTTTGTGTAGTAACAAATACAAGGGAAAGCAAAGGTTGATTCCCCAGCTTCGACGTAGCAAGATAAGATGAATTTTGGTACCTCTTTTTGGATCTAACCAAAGATTCCGTAGATTAAACGTTTCCTGTTGCCGCAACCACGGTCTCCTGGTGCTCCTGCAGGTATATCTTGAACTCTCCACGCCGACAGGTTCTCCAACCGTTGTGATTGACCAAACTAATCACCCCTATACTATTTGGGCAAATATTTAAACCTCAAAAGATGTTTATTTAAAGGAGACTACTGTATAGTAAAAACTATTCAAGCAGTGATGAAATATCAAAACTTTAAACATTAAGAACTGAGTTAAGTATTTTTAAATCTTAACTTTTAAATTTTTACTTTTAAAATTCTTTCTTGTAAAATCCCATCTGGAAAGAAAAGAGATGGATTTTATTCATTTATAAGATTGCAACCATGTGGCCAACACATGTCTTCAACTAGATAAAAAAACAACTTACGAGTATCTCGTGTTGATCAAAACAATCTACGACACACTCCCCATCCATGAACCCAGCCTACCAGTGATGATCGGTTCCTGGAATAAGATATTTTATAAATTTCTGAACAAAGGCACGCACAAAGTCGGCCATGTGCGCGATGCATATATCATTTCAAAAATACTTACTAAATCTGCGTAACATAAGCAATCCATCCAACCGTTCACATAAATACTCAGGTAGGCCTCTATTCCATCTGCAATTTGGCTGGCTGAAACGAATTGTACAGAAAATTATCACAAGGGAAAAAAGACAATGTATTCCTTCACGGGATGTTCAAACATCAGAAATAAACCCACAACTAGCGTTTTATCCAAGCCTTACCTGTTAGTGCATTGTATGTACTATTTTTATAAAGGTTTATCCTTCATTTTTACCCTGGCGACGAAACGAAACGATATAATGTGCCTGCCGGCTGAGGTCCCGACCATTTTGTCAACGCGTCCTTTTTATTTTTTTAAACGTCAAATCTATGACATTTAACACCTAGTAGTTCTGCCAAACAATAAAAATTATAATTCGATGAGTTTTATTTAAAACCTTTTATTGAAATAAAGGATAACACATGACTAGGAATAGAATATTTACTTATTCCGGTTATTAAATAATAAAATCAAGAGAAATCTCAAAATATATTCTATATCATCAAAGGACAGCGACCTCTATGATGCTAGATGTCAAAACATCTTCAATATTAATTTCCAACCTGCACAACAGATGGCACTAGTGGTTTCAAAAGATGACCTAATTCACAAAATAGTACTTTCTGTTTCTTCTCAAAAGAACAAATAAAACGCAACGTTACAGTGTGAATTATGGATAAAACGATTTTCGTATTAAATCAGTATTTATTGTATTTAATTATTTTAAACAATTTGCATGCATTGGAAACAACATAAACAAAAAATAGTTTTCTTTTCACCGAGTACAAAAAAAAACCTTCTTTAATAAAATTAAGTACCTATACATTTAAGTTATACAATTGTAAGTTTCATCAAAATCAGTTTTAAGAAGTTGTAAATATATTTTATCTAATTGTGTGTTTAGGTACCTATGAGTACCCATGTTATACCCATATTGCCAGATACTATATACATAACATAGTATGTTACTTCTTCTTCTTGTTGAGTCGATATGTCTATCTTTAGATTTTCCCTGACCAGTATGTGACCACGCAAACCGCCCTATCGTTGGCCTCGCATGGATCCTCTTTGGTACACGAGGCGGGGCAATTCGGGCACGATAGTAGCCGAGAAACCCCATCTAACGCGGTTTTCACGGCATCTCGAACCGAAGTTTATTTAAAAGTTCTCCAGACTGCCCAGGGGAGATTTCCACCCGGTGGTGGTAGTTTCTTGGTTAGTGGAACATTAGCTGACTGCGGAGGAAATCTATATTTCCAGTGGTCCATTCTAGCTCTGGGGGCTTCTTTAGCCGGCAAGTTAGGCTGCTAACAGTATCTACTGCGGCTCTTTAGGAATGTAGGTAGGACGTGACCATGCATGCCTCCTGTCCTCCAGCTGTTTGTATTTCTCCACCGCAGTCGCAACAATACGTCGGATGTCTGGTGGAGCTACTTGTATGTTACTATAAACATAATAATTATACTTACAACAGGGACAGGTTCATTATCAAAGTTAAAGTTAAGCCAGAGCAATATCATTATTTTGTTACCTCAATGTTCATGTTGTTACCTATAAAAACAAATTATAATTATTATATCTACTTAGATAGCTAAAATTTTGGTTAAGTTTGTACAAAACTCTAAAAGAAGGTATCAATTTTTTCAAAATCTGCGCCCTTACCTATTGTTGATCGAAGGCCCTTACAATGTAAATGCACACTTTTTATGCTTCAAAGTTTTGAAGTGATTTTTAGTTTTACTTACAATTTTCGTATACTAAGCGCCAGAATCCACCACGGCCATAAAATACGGCCTTCAGCGACCACACTAACCGACGTGCCGCGTTTGGCTGGCTCCTTTCGGACACGAACGCAGTACGCAGTGCGATATGCCTAAGTGACACTCGATACACGATTGCACTTCGTAAGCGCCATTTTCATTTGTCTTGAAATTCAAATAAAATTATCTAAGCGACACATTTCTCACAACATTCAGACAAGCAAAAATATCTAAGCGACTGTCAGTTTCAATCTAATTTGTTAGGTAAAATTATCTAAGCGACATCAAGTCGGTATATATTTTTGGTGCTAAATTATCCAAATACCTTTTTATAACTATTTCGTTACAACCAATAATATCTAAGTACAAATGATGTTAAATACAATTTTAGGAACAAATGTATAAGGACAAGTTTGTATCATATTTCTGTTCGTATAAAAATTGATAAGCGACTATAATAGCAAAACCTAATACAGGAAAAAATACCTTAGTGCTTGGTGCATATGATTTTATTTCCAGTAAATTTATCCAAGCTAACGGTTAAAATAATTGTATGACAGGAAAAAATCACTATTCATTTTTTTTTAAAGTTCGAACTGTCCAACCAACCTATTGAAATAAAATGAGTAATTTTTTGTTGCTTAGTCAGCTGAAAAAGTAGGAATACTAAGGATTCACGTACTTCCTAAGCGACAACAAAACTCATCGCAGCGCTACGAGACCCAGACCAATCGACGCGGAATTTTTTTGCGAGTAAAATGACGTATATAACTCATTTTACCAAATTGTGTCGGTTAGGAAGTTTTGCCTTTCATGCGTCGAAGTATTATTAAACTTAACCATTGTCATTTCATATCAAATCATAGAGCTGGATTTTCTGACGTAGAGACACAGGCAGCTGAGGTGCGGGATGTCAGATATGGTTGGTGAAGGACAGGTGACATTTTTGGTATGTTTTGGTTCCACAGAATTTTGGCCACACTATTATGAACGTTTTTGGGCTTCATTTGACTATTTCAAGTATAAGTCTACTAGCTTTTGCCCGCGGCTTCGCCCGCGTGAATTTCCCACGGGAACAGTGCTTTTTCCCGGGATAAAAAGTAGCCTATGTGCTATTCCAGGTCATTATCTACCTCTGTACCAAATTTCATCGAAATCCGTCCAGTAGATTTTGCGTGATTGAGTAACAAACATCCTCACAAACTCACAAATTCACAAACTCACAAACTCACATCCAAACTTTCGCATTTATAATATTAGTATGGATTAAAGAATGATATTTTTTCTATGTCTATGATATTAATGTAACGAAAATGCGAGGGCAATGGTAAACTACTCCAGTCATATGTTCTCTGATATAATGAGTGATACTTAAAAACACCTTCATTACAAGGAAAACAATAATTACAAAATACAAGCATAACTAACAAAACTTATTTATCTTACATCTAATAACCAACAAATCAAAATGTAATACAATTTTAAAACCCAGTAGCCTTCCCATACATAATATATTTATTTCATTCGTCACAGCGCAAAGTAATTCGAATTATGTTTCGCCGGCCATCATCAATCATCATTCGTTCGAGTCAAGCAGTTTTTCAAGCCAACTGTACGCTTCACGTTTTCTTTTTAATTTTACCTATTATTTTGTCTATGGTTCTCGTACTGGCTGGTGTGAACGCTCTGGAATAACGGGATTCGATATTTGAAAATAGCATTTGTTCAATTTATTTGGATTTCAATCAATTTGTCTTAAAATGAGACATGACGTAAGTATGTCTTGGTGTATACCAAAAAAGGAAGTATGATCAATACCAAAAAAGAAAAGTAAAGTGTAAAAAGAAAATACAGTTGTTAAAAAATATGTATGAATCTCACTTTTAACCTATCTAGGCACGCAAAATCTTTGAATCAATATCTAAAATAGCAATTATAATGATGAATAAATGACAAATAGCACTCAATTATATAATTTAATTAAATCCACCACTTCGGTACGTGTCCACTATTGGAAAATATTTTTGAAAAAAATCAGATCATCTATTTCTCTCCTATAGCTTAACCTGGTTAACTATGAACCAAGTAGTTCTTATAACTACATATATTAAGTTTTAGTATAAATCGATGTACTTATATATTCGTATTGTATAAAATCTCCTTTTCTAAATAATTTCAGCGCCAATAGTTTACAGTTCTAAATAAAAAAGTAAAGAGAAATTCAAATGCATACAAAAAAATTACATTTAAAATTAGAACTTCACTAATTCATGTTAGGGCGTAACCCATAATATTTCCAGAAACATTCGATTATTCGATTCTAAAAACTTCTCGATTATCCGTGTCGTTGATTCCCACAGACCTCGAAACATCAGTTACGCCTCTTTCTTTTAATTAAACGAAACCTAATCAACGGTATTCAAATTATATTTACCGTAAAATATTCTACACACCTTTTTTTAACTTGTTAAAAGAAAAAAACATTGCTAGGTTACATTAATACGTAATATTTTATGTATCTATTCTTGATTTAGTTATCTGGAGTCATTAACTTAGAGCCAAACTTAAATAAGCATGAGCCTATATCATTCACTTTATCTGAACAACGAAATTAACATAACATAATAGTAAACAAACGTTGCAATTCATTGGATTACTTTTTTCAAGTCTAACATCATTAAAATACATGGGCCAATTAACTACGCAAGACCGCAAAAACAATACAATCGATCGATTCGATCACTGAAGAACTTCACATCACTAGCGGTAAAAAATGGCGACCTTAAGCTTAATCCTAAAGGAGCAAAAAGCGGGAAAACGCAACGCAAGGTAATGTTACGAAATGGTGAGTTCCTCCTGTCGCTACTGATTTTCGACACGTCAAAATATTAGTTCCCAACTCAAATTAGCTGTTAAATATTTTATTAGCGTACAAAAAAGATTTTGTTGGAATATAAAAATCTAAAACGATTTAAGTTTTGTAAGAATTATCTGGAACAATATTTTTTTTAATAACTTGTATATGTATTTTGGAGATATTAAATAGTTATTTCTCGTTTGTTGAATACATAACTATTTTAATTTAATTAAATAACAAAAATTTAGATCTTGCTTTGCTTAGGTTTATCACAATCATCGAAATACATAGTTTTATTCATGCGTTCAAATTCAAATATAAATGATTCTTTGTTAATGAAGGACACATACTTAAACCATCATTAAATCATAACTTACCTATGTAATTTCACAGGAGTCTCAGTAAAAGTATAGTTTATAGTAAGAACGAGATTTTCAAAATGTAGCAATCGAAACAATAAGACTGCGACGTTGAAACAAAACGCGGAAACAATAGGTCGTAAGCAGCACCTTAAGACAAATGCTATGATTTATTATCTGTCGCAAAAACTATTGACAACCTGCCATTCTAAATTAGACCTTTATTGTTATAGCTTAAGTCTGTTAATTGAATGGTGGTGCTAATGAAGTTCTAGCTTTGAAGTTTATATCTTTTTATTGTGAATGCGGAGTTCTATTCCGCTTTTTTTAGTTTGATTGTGGAATCGAATCAAGCTGTAGTAGTTGATGAATTAGTGAAGGGTTAGAGATATATCGATAACTATAACTGTAAGATAAATGTCGATTAATGAATGAAATATTTTAATAACTGGAAAATTTGTGGCAATTGATTGATTTTTCAGTTATTTTACTACCTAATAATAAGTTATGTCTTTTAAATTTTGTCGTGCTAAAAGTGAAAATCATTGTTTAAAGCTTCAATTAAGAAATTAAACATTCATTTTAGAAATTATTAATTATTAAATACACAGAAAAATTAAAATAGATGGAATGGAAAAAAGGTTTTTATTCTTATTTTTTTCGAATCTGTCTATGGTCACATCGATACAAATTGACTACAACACTACCGAATATCGACGCGGGTCCATCAAAGTGCACCGCAGACTATAAATGAGAAATATTAAATTATAATAAAATTAACTCGGGCGCGCTTTTTATCCGTTAGCTTTAAGAACATTTAGATAGTGTCAGTTTTGGTTTTTTCATTTTATTATGCGAAGATCAATGTAATCTAATCATTTGAAAAATTGAGTAGAAAAAGTGCCTATGAGGTTAATGAAAAAATAGTTTTCAGTTCCAATAAACATGATAAACTCGTCTATTTCAAATCTTTTTCTTGTGAACACACCCCAATCGATATGATGTTTAGTTTGAAGTCCAACTTCCTAGATAAATACGGCATTCATAGGTACACACACAAAACAAACGCTTGTCATCAATAAGCGTAAACCTCAAATTCCGTACACAACAACAACAATTAAAAACATTTCACGGTGTCATTTTGGGAACAAAATATTAGCGTGCGTATTTCGACATAGTCGAGTCTACGCCCTCTATAAATCTATGGTCACATCCCACAGATGCAACACGTATATGACGATTATTCATTCTGCACGGTGACACATAACGAATCAATCTGATTCGAATCGAATCGAATCTATGCATCGTTTCCGAACGTACTGGCTGGTTAGAAAAAATAGTCATAGACAAGGCAGAGTAATGGAATGTTTTGGCGGGTTTTTATTATTTTTGTTTTGATATTGTGGCAATAGGATTTATTTTTTTATTATTAAATAAAAACTTAGAAAATTAATTCTTTTTAGTATTATCACTTTATTAGAAAAATAAAACAAGCATTACTTCGAAGCAGAAAAAAATAATCTAGATACAATTGTCATAAACCTTGATTGTTGTGCAATGAAAGTGGTTATTTCATGGTGTAAAGTTTTTTTTTGCTATTATTTTAATTGTTAAATCTATACCTACGTATATTCACAATAAAAATAATTGATAGGTACGTAACGGCAGTCGAGTATCTGCGACAGATATTTAAAAAAAGTCTTGTGTTTTAATTGCACGTTAGAATCCACGTCTGACTAACCACAGACAACATTTCAATTAAATCTACCGCTTATTTTTATAGTAGTAGAGTCTATTTTTAATATGATACAGATTTGACGATAAAAAATGGCCTAACGTACACATACGACTCGTAATTATATGGTTTGTGACATAATTACTACGTGGCGATAAGTGTTGTCTATGGTTTTTTTTATTCTTATGAAGAAAGGAAACGGCGTTCGGTTTTAATGATAAGAAAAGTTTAACCTAAATGGGGATAGTTAGTTATTTATTTTTAATCGTCAAAAAAACCTTATAACGTTCTGATTTTTTATTGACAAAGATGAATAATAAACTATCTAACCTAACGCTATGTTATTGTTATATGTTACAATAAAAAGTATATTCCTACTTTGCCAATAAATTAAAGTTACACTGCAAAATAGTAGATTACCTACAACATGGCAATGGTAGAGTATTCTAGTTCTTGAGATACAGCATTCTATATAGACCTAAAAAATGACGTGGTAGCCAAAGCCATACGCACATTTATACCTTTCCATAGAAAAAATTAAAACTAACTACTTAGATACCTATCTTCATGATATTCAATGGCTAACATACGAGGTTTTCCAAATATCGTCCTTTTATAAGATACTGTTGTACAGTGACGTCTGAAAATGCAGCAGTGGAGTTTGTTGCGCCGCGCCGCCTCTTCTCCACTTGCGCTTTGGAGGCGGTAGTAACCTTAGCATTAAGTAAGTTTCTGACGTCAACTAACTAATCTAGCGTATTAAGTATATGACGATTTTAAAGTGCTATTTTAAGCCTACTAATAAAACAAATTTCATTTCATTTCGTTGAACATCCCACTTACCTGAGTCTGCGTTAGCCCCAGACTAGCAGCTAATTCAGCTCTCTCCGGCAAGGCGAGGTACTGCGTTCGCTGAAACCTCCTGTTCAGCTGTTGGAGCTGCAAGCTGGAGTATATCGTCCGTGGCTTCCGCATCTTCTTGCCTTTGCCGTTCACTCGCAAGCCAGGGTCGTCTGACAACCCGCATTTTTCTGGAAGAGATGATTGACGTTAGGTTTGAAGTATAAAGTAAGAAGATTTTTTTTTAAATTTTAAATTGGTTTTCTATGTCTGTGGTTTGAAGGATGGGTAATGGAATGAGTTTAAAAATGGAATGGGATTCTGGAAAAATCAAGCACTTTCTGCGGGAGAACATTGCCGTCAGTAAATTTGTAAACAGAATGAAAATGATTTTAATATTTGGAATAGATTGAGGACATCACGTGATTACTGTTAGGATGGATGTTGTTTCGTCCCTATAGTTAATTCGGTACCTAAAAACTGTCTGTACATTCGTCCCTCGTTGCTGTTTTCATAGATTCGGTACCTAAGGATTACTAACTTCAAACTATAAATAAAAATAAAATATTTTTTTTATTCATACTATAGCCATAAAAAAATTTTTTTGTAAGTAGGTACGCCACTCTTGTCAACTTTTCAAATTCGAATCTCAAAACAGCCCAACATAAATCAGCTCGTACAAAGCAGCTCATAAATCCACAATATAAATATTCAAGCCACACGATGCCAGAATGTTCGCCATCCATTTTGTAAAATATATGAAAGCCGCTACTTGATAATAGTCAGTGGTAAGTTGTAATTACCGGGTTTGTATCGCTCCATCGCATCGGTAAGACCAACAGCCCGACTTTTGGCGGTTACGATCTGCATTTTCGAACGCCTTTTTATTTTTAATCTCCATGTTTTTTTCGTTCGAATATTTTAAGGTTGGTACTGTGTTTTGTTTGTCTATGAGATAATATTTCGTCACGTTTGTATTTAGAACATATTCATCATTGAAAAAGTTAAATTGAACTACAATTTTAAATAAAGAACATTTTGACTTTGATTATTCATCTCTTAAAATAAGAAAAAATGTTAATTTAATACTGTGAATCAATCTTTATCTCTGTTTTATTTAGATTGTCTCTGGTCACATCATATGCCACAGAAAAATCTCATTTCAATCAACACGTTTGAGCCAGCCAGCAACTTGCATGCAAATTCATTCATAGAGAATTAAATGCTCTACCTTGTTTATGGTACAGGCAGTTTATAGTATTAATGTCTCTGTGTGTATGATAAACGGGCTATTGCAAACAATTTTGCATATCTGGACAGATCGAAACACACACCGGGCGAATTTCCATTTCTTGGCACTGTTCCTGTTTTCCCAGGATTATCTTTTTAATCTATGGCTCATATTACATTTTTAATTTATTTGTGAGTGGGCGCAAGAATTTTAGCACAATGACCAAATGGGTAAAACCTCACATTCTGTTAGCATTTCTCGTACATAGGAGTCATCATAAATGGAAACAACTTTAAAAATTGAATTTTCCGTGACTAGAAGACTAACACTTAGACTACTAGGCCACTATGTCAGTAATGGACACTGTATGATGATTATTAGTGATTACTGTGTAATGATTACCTATACTATGCATTTCTACATTGTCAATAAAGTCTGCATTATATGCATAACCTCATCAGACTTTACCCAAAATTTATCAAAACCCCTCTTTTTCACAGGCGGTTAAATAAATTCATCTACGTGCCTATCTAATAAAGGAATAACCTAACTATGCGTTAAGTTACAATCTCAAGAAATAAGCCCAGTGCATTTATTTAATATTTCCTCATTAACCACTTTCAATACCGATTCCCATGTCCCATACAGAGTGTGTGTGTATGTATGTGTCGGCATTCGTCAAGAACAATGCTGGCCCGGGGCATAGACACACCCACGTAGGGATGTGCGTGTTGTCGATAATAAGGATGGGACGGTCGATGGCATTAATCTGGTAATCGACTTCTGAATTTGAATTTCAGTTGATAAATTTAAGTGATGTGGCTATCCGTATGTATGCACATGACTTTATTTTTTTAAATTTTTTCAACCGACTTCATTATGCGCATATGTATTCATCGGAAGGTAAAAAAACGTATCTATTTTTCCAATACTACTCTGTAAATGATAAACAGTTACCTATGCAATTTTTTAATTCAAATTTTGCGATTAAATCGATTAGAGACTACCGGTCAGAGTTCCATACTTTTTAACAATCGTAGTTGAAGTTAAAACACCTAATTACATACTGTAAAAAAAATTATAAGATAAATGAAAAATTTACGTATTTATTTATTTAGTAAGTAATTTATTTAAGTTTTCGTTTGCTTACTTTTGTTTTGCAATTTATATCCAATTTTCATTATATAATTGTTATTTATTAACATCTGTTCAATTTGATATTTTTAAATTCATTCATCTTTGCTCATGTTTCGTCGTTGAAAAAATAATAATCCCGGCCAGCTTCTAAACATAGATTTTTTCTTTGACATTGTACGTATTATTTTTTTTTCTTTTCTCCAGTTTCGTCTTTCAAAAAGTGTTCTACCAAAAATATTTCCAGCCAGCATTTCAAAAATATATTATTATTTTATTGAAAACGGCGCATCACTCCGCGCATGCCCCAAACGCGGCCCGCCCATCCGACCGCCTACCGAAAGCCTCGTGAAACGAGCCAACTAAAACAATAAAAGATTTAAAAAAAAAATAAAAAAAATAAAAACCCTTTCCAACTTCGACAAAAACGCTCTTTAAAAGTGTGGGCGGGTAGACCGGCGACTATTTAGTCGCTGTTTCTGAAAGACACATTAAAGACGTAAGTACTCGTATAATATTTTTAAGTAAAATTTTCACTGTGATGTATTTATAGATCTCGATGGTTTTTCTTTTTATTAAATCTTTAGGTATTTGTTACCAAACGCCATAGACATACCATAGACAAGACAAATATAGACTTACAACTCTCTGTTGAAACCATAGACACCATAGACTTACCATAAAATGTCACATTTTACATTAAAGCATCTGTGTGTCAAGCAAGTGGCTCCCGGATTTTATTTCCTTTATTCCCGCTGGGCACCCCAACAGTATTTTTTATAGATTGTTTTATCAGTTTTGACAATGTCACCCTCATGTATAACATAACAGTTCACAAAGACAGTTTAGTTTTGAGACTAAAAATGCCAAATTCGTCAGTAAATAAAGAATAACAGGAAAAAACATAAAAATATTAAATTTTCACGGATAAAATCCTACTAAAATAATAAAAATTAAAGAATGTTATGAGAAATGATTGATTTTCATATCTGTTTCATAGGAAAAAATAACACGATCAGTACATTAAACATTGTTACACTTTTACACAATACAATAGTTTAAAGTTCTAACCTTTTACGTATGAGCGAGCCCGCTTAATGAGAACAAACAGTTGCGTCATGAAAAAATAAACTAATTATACCTATCTGTTATATGCCAATGGTGACATCTAATAATAGGCTTTATTGACCTCATAATAGCTACGTGTCGTATCATGCACTTCTTTTGTCTTGATCAGCTCATTTTTCCATATCCTGTTCAACTAGTTGACATTTTATATTGAAATCGTACAAAAAATACCGAGTAAGCACATTTCATTCATATTTCTAGGGCAAAATTATGGTTCCAAGGTTCCAAAATTACGTATTGGTATTTTACTGCTTTAGACCTTACTCGGTACTAACGTTTTACTGAAGATAAAAGTTTCATATTGCGTGCCACGGAAATAATCTTCAATTTTCTTTAATATTCGTTTTATGAATCTCAAATTTTTAATACATATACATAAAAACATTGATTGTTAAACTTATAGGGGACAATCTATAAATATATTAATACTAGCTTTTGCCCGCGGCTTCGCCCGCGTGAATTTCCCACGGGAACAGTGCTTTTTCCCGGGATAAAAAGTAGCCTATGCGCTATTTCAGGTCATTATCTACTTCTGTACCAAATTTCATCGAAATCCGTCCAGTAGATTTTGCGTGATTGAGTAACAAACATCCTCACAAACTCACAAATTCACAAACTCACATCCAAACTTTCGTATTTATAATATTAGTATGGATCCATCTTAATTTATTATAAGACATATTAACGTTAAATAAACTTCATCTAAAAGTCATTTTGTTCAATATTTTTACTCTGGTCAAGAATCGAATTATTTTTTTAATGTCTCGTAGAGATAGCCATCACCAATTAAAATTATTATTTTAAATAGGGAACAGTAGCCAGTCTACATGATGTGTGTATGTAAGCAAAACTGGCTGGTTGCGTCTTCAAAATAAATTTAAAAAAAAAGTGTTCTCTCAACGGCTGTTTTCACGAAATAGTCGCATGGGAATCAAATCATAATTTTTAATTACTTTCCTTATTATATTATTAAAAATTGATATGGATTTTCATTTCAGTATGACTTGGCGGCCAATATTTCCGACGATTATTATATTATTCCGATATTTAATAGTGCGAAGGAAATCAAAGTCAAGAAAGTTTTTAAGTATAACCTTTTGCTTTACCTTAGGTGTGTCATTGTCTGGGGTCAGTGCAAAATGTCTTAAACAGAGAAATACATCATTATACCTAAGAATACATACAAACATAGATATATATACATATTATCAGGCCTTTTTCCCGATTTCCACTTGCTACGATCCTTACAGATCTCTCTCGCTTCCTCTACACTCATCCCTCTCTTCATACGTGCTCTCCGGTTATAGGTTCTTCTAACATCTCCCTTTTTAAGATGCAATTTTAGGTGCCCTTTTTAAGATCCGCAATTTCGTCGGTCGATGTGCGTTAAGTTAACCTATATATGCGAAAGTGAGTTTGTTTGTTACCTTTTCACGCTTTATCTACTGAACCAATCTTCCTGAAATTTCGCAAACACATAGTTAGAGGTACTGAGAAGGACATAGGGTACCTTTTATCCCGGGAATAAGCACTGTTCCCGTAGGAAATTCACGCGGGGGAAGCCGCAGGCAAAAGCTAGTACCTTATAAATATAAGCTTAGGTATAGTGTAGTATTTCTCTGTTTTAATTTGCAAAATTAACTCATCGGATTTTACTGAAAATAACTTTTAAGCTACAATAGTCGTAACTCTTTTTACATACATACATATTATCACGCCTTTTTCCCGTGGGGGTAAGCAGAGACTAGCGATTTCCACTTGCTACGATTCTTAATAGAAGATAGAAGATAGCAGGATAGATCGTAGCAGGTGTAAATCGCTAGTCTCTGCCTACCCCCACGGGAAAAAGGCGTGATAATATGTATGTCTGTATGTACGATCCTTTCAGATCTCTCTTGCTTCCTCTACACTCATCACTCTCTTCATACATGCTCTCCGGTTATGGGTGCTCCTAATCTACTAACTCTTTTAAATACTGTGATAGTATAAGGTGAAGTTGCAGGCGCAGCTAGTATGTATATAATTCGTTATCTCAGTTTGTTATCACTTATCTAAGACTTCGAGCATGGAGGGCTGACCGAAAAAAGGTGGGGAGGGAACCTTAGAATCCCTTAGGAGATTTCTTGTTTTGGTACTGTCGAGCACATAAGTGATAAGAGAAATCTATTTCTAGAGAAATTTGGTTACAGTATGACAAGGATCTTTTGGCACATGTTGGAAAGCGAACTACTTAATTAAATCTTGTTTTTCTCAATATCTAAGCAATATTATGGAAATGAACCTAATGAAATTGTTATTTTATCTGTCAAATGGCGTGTCTTTATAAATAAACAATTGAAATATAAGAATTTTAAGCATAAACAATTTTTGAAAGTCAATTGTAGCGTTATTAAAATTTAATTCTCAACTGAACACATTTTACTTATGTTTCTGTTGTTATCATTTTTAAAACAAAACGTGCTAAAGCAATGCACATAACTTAATCATTAAGTTAGCATCAATGTGTATGTATGACTTCGCAATGTTTATTTGCTTCATGAAAAAAACAATAAATTAAAAAAAACCTTTTGTTTTCCAATCTATAACAGACACAACACATTAGACGGTGACGGCTTAATTTCCATGTAAATATTAACACATGATAATCAGAAAGCATATTATTATTAGCAGAAAAAACTGAATCACCTGCTTAAACCAGTTTTAAGTAGTTTCAACCCGTTTGTTTGCTTCCAGTTAGAGACTAAGTAAAAATGGCGGATTAAATGTCACGCTGTAATTAATGATAGTTTTATTTAGGTACCTATTATTAATATCCTACTAACATAATATAAAAAGTTTGGATGTGAGTTTGTAAATTTGTGAGGATGTTTGTTACTCAATCACGCAAAATTTACTAGACGCATTTCGATGAAATTTGTTATAAATGTATAATGTATAATGTTAAAAATGCCGGGAATAGCACATAGGGTACTTTTTATCTCGAAATTCCCACGGGAGCGAAGCCCCGGGCGTGGCTAGTTTAGTTATATTTTTTTGGTGAAGTGTTCGTTAAAGTATTTTACCTAGTATTTCAGATGTACGTACCTATAGTATGCTTTAAAAGAATATTTAGTCAGAATCTACAAGACAATAGGATCTTTGAGGTATGACAGCACTTATGATTTTTGGTATCTATGTGTAAAGGATTAATGGTAATTTGAAAAAATAAATATAGAAAAAGATAATATTTCTAAAGTCTCTCAATATGTGTTTGTACTTACAATTTGCCATAAGATAGCGCTGACAACTATAAAACGCGCTATGAACAAATTTTGGAATCTCGGTAGTTTAGTACTAAAAATTTTATTGAATGGAGAAGAAAAATTATAAAAATAATCAAAAATAGAGAATTTTTATACATTGATTAGTACAAATTTTCAGTAAATATGGGCAATATTTACATAATTTTCAGGACATTTCGCTTCAACTTTAAAACTTTTTTCCCCAAACACTTTTCTCCCCAACTGTCCGTGCTTCTAACATTTTACGAAAAACGTTAAAATCAGTCTAAGTGGTAATTAACCAGCCTTGTGGTGTGTTATTAAATATTTTTTATATCTGTCCCCCCCGGCAAATAGGACAGTGGCTTGTCTTGCTTTAGAAAAGGGAAGTTACGTCATACATTATACATGGTAATATTTTTTATTGATCTTTTTGTGATAGGCATAGTTGTTATTAAAGTATTGAAGAGTAATACGGAATGGATACTGAGTTCAAACCCTCAGTTCAAACCGATCGATGACATTTGCAAGCTATTTAAAAATAAAAAACACGATTTACAACTTACATACCTAGCCTATGTCACTCGGAGGAATACAAGGAATCTAACAATAGCTCTCACATCAAAATCTGTTAAGCCGTTCAGGATTTATGATGAAATAAAGAAACTTACATAGATACATGAACCCTGAAAACATAACACTCCTTTTAGGTCAGTCGTGTAAAAAAATAATTATTGTCTATGGTACATAACACTTTTAAACAGATAAATAGATACAATATAAAATTGTAAAGAATATTTTATAACAGTAACAAAAACATAAGGAGTCAGTGTTGCTTTATGCAAAAACTGGCCAGATTGAATGGAATCAAGTGTATTTTGCTTATCCAAGCTCGGATCGGATGGATGTTCCAAAATCAAAATTTTAAACAAAACGAAATAGAATGCTTTAAATTTTTGGGCACTGTAGTTCTCACAATTGACCATAGACATTTTTTTTTTTGGTTTCTTTATCCGTAAGGAAAGGCAAAGGGATCTAAAGCCCATACAGCCATTTGCATAGACATAAAATGTGTCATTTTTTAAAACTGTTTTTTTCTTCTAACTTTACGGCATGGAGAGTAACAATCATCATGAAAATATAAAAAAATAGCAAAGAGTATCACTAAAGTGGAAAATCTACAAAAAGTGCACTCATAAACATTCAAACATAATAAATACTATCCGCCATCGTAAGTAAGTTATTGTATTATCTTGTAAAAAGGTGTATACTAACTTAATAGGTGTAATACTAAGTTTGTATCAGTAATACTTAGTCATTCGTACAAACAGCTTAATTATCGTAGTTAAGTTGAATATTATTAAGTGTTAACGATTTGTCATTATTACGAATGGGTCTACTTTTTATGGTCCTAAATGAGTTCGGAGTTGTGGAATATAGATATTTGGAAAAAATATTTATGTTTCTTCCTAGTTAGCTAAGGATTAATTTTCAGATTTTTTTTCAGCTTCGACCAATCAATTTAGAAATGGTTTGATTTTGACATTGTTAAAGTTTTTTTTGTATTTTTATTTTAATTTTAATTTTCAGTACCTATGTAGTAGGTATTAGTAAAAAAAAGTGAGCTGTCACTAGACGCCGGCAGATGTAAAGCAACGTCGTGGTACGTAGCATCTGCCATTGTCCATCACGGCATTCGAGTCGATTTTATTGCTAAGCCACGCCAATAGATGTTTTACATCAAAAATCATTTTTGATAAATAAATGTAGGTAAATCCTGCTTTCGAATAATTTGCAGTATCGGAAATTTCAAAATTCAAAAACGGCTCCGATTTTCATTCCACGAGATTTTTATTTCTTCTTATAAAATTCTCTTTTATTTCTTTTTATAAAATTGTCAAAGGTTTTCTTTTCTATCTGTGAATTCGGAAAATCAAATAACATCTATGTCACAGGGCGGGAGCTTCATATAAACGGGGCGTCAAATATACCTACTACTACTACAAACGAAACTGTCATCCGTGAACACGTCAATGTGTGCGTTAAACTATGAGGGTCGCCACAGCAAAATTATTTATTTATACGTATGACACAAATTAATAAAATAGTTACTACGTGCTATGAATAGTTTAATTATGAACACTTATATATTTCAATTCTGTAAGATTTGAGATTGTTTTATCTTATGTACCTGCTTATATATTTTGTGACTTACCTAACATACCTGCATCATAAATAAGTAAACTTCCACATAGGCACTGCAACTGTCACAACCACATCACTATGAGGCTTAAAAATTAATTTATTATAAGTACACATATTATTAAGTATTTATTTATCATTCACAGACACACATCGCATTGAATATACTATTGTACTATGGTTATATATTAGCGCCAAACTTTGTGTTAAATATGATTAAACTAAAACAAAACAAATTATTTTTTATTGTCATCATATCACGGCTCACTAGTAAACAAATCAACAGTAGCGAGTGGCGGACGTGGCGGTGGCGGCGCCAGCGTCGACCGTCGACATGCGCGCGCAGGATACGCGTGTGACCTTCGACCGGCGGCATATTTTACGAAAATCATTACCTATATAACATTTTATTGTTTTAGTTGAATGATTCGAAAAATTCAATAATATGTTGAAGAATTACACCTTGTCAAATACCCTATACAAGCATAGAAAATTTATAAAAATATATTGTATAAAAAGACGCCGCGACAATGTTGTATGTTGAAAGTGACAACTCCGTTCGTTCCATTATTGCTTACTGGATAATAACTTTACTCAACATTTATTTAGAAAAGCAGGATTGTTGGATTATTTAGGATGATAAGCCGACGACAAAGACATGAAAATAAAATTTAATTCTCATATGTTGCTCCCATTTACTAACAAAATGGCATATAACGAAAAAAATAATATCTAATGATGTGAAATATTGTTAATTACTTTGCTTACCTGTATTCAACCTTCGGAAATTTATAAAATTTACGTCCTTCTTGGTTTGTACTAGATAAACAAAGGTTAACTGCGCAGTACCTTACCATAATTAATTTCAATGAAACTATGTTTCTCTCTATCTACAAAATCGAAACGTAAGAGTAGCTTGAGATACGCTTCGCAGCTGCTAACCCCGATTCATAGTGTCCCTCGATTCAAATGAACGGGGTAGAGGTGCGGGGTACGCCATATTGCGGGAGAGGCAGGGAGCTTCCTTTCTGTACGTAGTACTTATATTAATTCTGTGTCTATGTCTAACAAAATCAATCGAAAAGAGCCGACACAGAATCGATTACAAGGCCTTTCCCCTCACAAATCAAAGTTTAAAAAAAATCTAAATAAAAAAAACCAACGTAACTTGCGTTTCGCGTGACGAGCGTTGCAACACAAGGTGAACTGTTTTGTTGGTTGAATTTTAACTTTATGGTGTTAAAAATAGAGATTAAATTGCTATGTTTAGTGTTGTTATAAAGATCTTTTCGTGTAGAGGTCGAATATGACAGATATTTAGAGGTTACTATTATTCAAAGTGTGGAAAAGCCAAGTGTCCTGAAACGTGTTTTTTTTTACAGAAATCGGAACAACTAATTAAGATTTTTTTTTTCCCTAAAAGAATGACGTCATATGAGTAGTTGGATTTATTTATGGTTGAAGGAACAAAAGAGTGCCACAAAGTGATGACATTGAATTTTATAATTCTAATTGTGCGTTAGTAAATAAATCTCGATGTGCCAATTGCACTTTTTACTTTCGTTACAAAAAAATATTTTTGGTTAATTTTTCCGTTACTTATGTAAAATTGATTCACAAAAATTAACAATCTTAGACAGTTAATTTCAGGAATTTTCTTCGATTTTTACTCTAATACATTTAACAAATAACAAGAAACTATTGATATCATAACTAAAAAAACATGAATAATTATCACATGACCAGGGCTTGAAACCGGTTAATAAAAAACCTAAAAAATAAGTGTTTTGACCTGGTTACGCACTAACGCTCGGGCCATTACGATCGGAGTGAAAACTCTTTTGAATCGGTCTCGCGAGCGGAAATTACCTGGTTAATCCCGCGCGGGCGAGTGACAAGGACGGGTATATCGCTCAGCGTTTTATCTCACTTACGCATTTGCAAGTCTCAACGTGTAGATTGGTTAGATTTATATCGAGCGAGAGTGAGAAATAATCATAGTTAGAGCGAGATAGAACACGATCGTCGAAAAGAGCGAAATGTTTTGGGTCTTTCCGGTATTTTGAACAGGAACTGAAATAATATCGCGCTTTGAACATAACCAGAAATAATATATGGTTTTGCTCAACCGTAACTGATTTAAAACGCTCTTTTTTTAAATGTATGGCGCATCGAGTGAGCTGGTTTAGAATTTTAACCAGGTTAGCAAGCCCTGCACATGACGTATGTTGAAACAAATAAAAAAAACTACATTTGTCCTAATAATCATAACTTTTTAAAATCGGTTACAATAAGGCATCTGTCAAACAGAGCGACAACAAAACGATTCGTCACCATGCATCGCGTAGAACAACAATTAAACTATTTATTTACAAACAACAATTTAATGGAGTCCCCTTTTGGCGGGAGATTTATTGGCTGGAGTCCTATTACCGCATGCCGGCTCTTTGAACCTTCGGAATAAGGCCGACCACACGTTACGCTGTTTACGAGCGGTGGAAAAAACGCGACAACATCACACTTTACACTATCACACAAATATTATAAAGAGGAAGTATTTGTGAGTTTGTTTGTAGGAGGTTATCTTCGGAACTACTGAACTTATTCCAAAAAATTTACCTATAGAAAGCTACATTATACTTGAGTGACATAGGCTACAAGTTTTGTATGTACCGAGCGAAGCCGGGCCGAGCGCTTGTAACAAATATTATTAAATATCTATATACTAAAATCACGTGTCACGATCATGAATTTTGCACACTATAGGTAATTTGACTCAAGTTGAAAGACATTCGATTGTTTTATCCCGAAATTTGAAGCCTCAAGGTATAGCTAGTAGATATACTTCTTCTGAAAGAGTCGCTATAACTGGTAATAAATTCTAATGTTTATTGGTTGTGATAAGTTTTGAATGGTTTCTGAAAGAAAAATTAGGAAAATAAAACCAATGTTTATTTTAGGAAATATAATAACTAGGTATTTGATATCAATTAATATGATGCATTGATATCTTTACGTCAATAGTAAAACTGTGATTTATTACGTAAAAAAATGTATAAATAAAATAAATAAAATAAATAAAATAAAATGTCTTTATTTGCAGGCGAAAAACCCATAATAATAATAAATTATACATATATGTATGTATATGTTTGTAATATATTGGGTAAAACTAAACGCAGGCGTTTCCTGTTATCGCCGCCAGGCGTTTTGGGGTTCTCACATTGCTCGCGTGTAAGATGGCTCGCGGACGGTCGCCATTGTCCCATGCGATATCGGTTTGATTTTTAATACGCGAGAGGTCCCGCGTTATTTGATTGCTAATTATCTTGAGTTGTATTGGTGAATTTCCTGTTTGTTAAATAACTATTGAACTTTGTGTTTGTGTGCCCGTCATTGTGACTTTCTCCTGTGGGATGTGACGCGTGGCTGCCCGCTCACATCTATCTGTTGCCGAGCCGATTTCGGGAAGAAATCTATTTATGTGTTCTGGGGAATTGAGATCTCATGGGTTAGGTAGGGTGATTAGGAATTCCCCCTTCCCGAAGACACTCAAGTTTGGATCCGAAGAGAAAGAAGATTTAGCTTGGTAAGTGGTTTTCCATTGTAATTAATTTATAGGTTAGGTTATTATATAGGGCCCTGTAGCTCCCTTCATAAGCTACGGTGGTAGCAGACTGCGTTAAGTTAGTTAGGTTTTAGTCGGGCAAACGTGGTGCCGCGTGGAGATTTTTTCCCGGTACTTATTTTTACCGGTGGTTTTTTCCCGGTGAAGTTCCGGTACCGAATTCTTCCCGCCGCTTCGTTTGTCCGGATTCTCTCTGCCACATTTTCTGGTAGCAGAGCGTAGTTGTTCTGCACATTTTCTGGTAGCAGAGCGTAGTTTATCTACCCTCTATTTGTTCGTTTGTAAAAAATAATTAATTGTTTGTAAAAATTATTAGATTTTTCTTAGTTTGTTTGCATAAGAATATTTGTAACCTTTTTTGTATTTGTTTGCGGTTTGTACCGTGCGTTCCGGGTTTGTGCCATTCTCATACCTACCGCGGTTCTTCGTGTAGTTGTTTGATTTTGTTGTTTTTTATTTACCTTTTGTTATTTTTTGTTTGTGACTTGACGCGATGGCGAAGGCCTCCAATGCTAGGGCGACACTCGCCAACGAATTGAGATGGTTTGTGACGGCCGGTGGACTCCTGTCCCGGAAGGACAGGGAGGCCGCTATACTGGAAAGAGCGGATCAGCTCCGCTCACGATTGAACAACGCGGAAGCGGCCATGGCGGCGCTTACCGAAGCCGACCTTACCCCGGAGGTCTACGCAGGTCACGTGGCGGACCTGGACCAGATCCTGAGTCTGCACGATGACATCGTGGAGGCGGCGGCCGCAATAAGGGCGAGACAGGCTGGCGGACCAGCCCCTCGCACACCTGTTAGACAGGAAGGACCAGCGGTTACTGGTCGGCTCCCCACCCTTCAGCTGTCCCACTTTGGGGGTAGGATGGAGGAGTGGGTGGCATATAAAAATATGTTTGAGTCCCTGGTCGTAGCACGACAGGATTTGTCGAAGGCCCAGAAGATGGCCTACCTCCTCTCCACTCTTGAGGGTGAAGCGCGGTCGCTCATCCAGCACCTCCGGGTGGAGGACGACCAGTACGATACGGCTTGGGAGTTATTGAACTCCCGCTACCAAAATTTACGTTTGTTAGCGGATGCGCACGCCGCACAGTTGATGGCCCTGCCCAAGGTGGCCAACAGGGCACAGTTGCGCCTGCAGTTGCTCACGCCCGTTACAGTGGCCTGTAACGCGCTCCGCACACTGGGGCTGCCGGTGGACCAATGGTCCTTTTTGCTGGTGCACATTGTATTGGGCAAATTACCCAATGACATCCGCTCGCGATTTGAGCGCGAGAATGCGGAACGGGATAGCACCACCCTACCAACATTCACTGACTTGGTGAAGTTTTTGGAGTTTGAGGCACGGGCTGCTGAGAATACCATGACGGACTCAGCGCCATCCAGAGCGCCTGAACGTAGGCCCTTGGAACCCTCATGGCGAGGGACGCCCCAACAGGGACGGCAACCGCCACCGCGTGGAGCTGGTGCGCGGGTTGCACACACGGCAGCAGTCGCGAGGGACGCGGACTGCCTGCAATGTGGTCGGATGGGCCACAGCCTGCTGCAATGCAGGGACTGGCAGGGACTGCCAGTACAAGATCGGCGCCGCATGGCAAAGCGGCATGAACTTTGCTTTTATTGTTTGGGCGGTCACTATGCACGTGACTGTCCCAGTGCCATACCATGCAGTGCATGCCGTGGGCGGCACCACGCGATGCTTTGCATGAACCGCAACGGGGATGGCACCCGGTTCTTGAGGCAGGGGTCCCCTATGGGCGGGGGCGCTCCTGCGCGAAGCCCTCCACCCTCGGACGGAGGACGCGGCTTCGCTCGTCGCACCCCCCCTCGGGAGGGGGGTCGCGTACCGGCGCGGGTCTTGGCGGACCGGGACCACGCGCCCCAAGGTCGTGGCCAGTATGTGACTGGCCAGGCCCCGGATAGGGCCCCCATGGGCGGGGGCCCTAGATCGGACGTGAGAGTGGGAACACCCCCCTCCACGCGGGTTACCAATGCCCAACACATGCAGCCGCAGCGGTTTTCTCCACCGCTGCACGAGTACCCACGGCTGGAGTACCACCCGCCGTACCATAGGTATGGCCGGGCCGCGGGTTATGCCCCCCCTCAGATGGGGATGTGCACTCGCCCGACATATTATCCGGGTCAGTGGCGCCCCCCTGGTTTGGAGAGAGTGGAGAGCCCGTAACTAGCTTGCTCCCTTGCTGGGACAGAGCCGCGGACGGTTCTGCTCCCTACCGCGGTGGTCCGCGTATGGGGTCGTGGGGGGGAAGCCATTAATTTGAGAGCTCTGTTGGACTCAGGGGCTCAAAGCAGTTTGGTTACCACTCGAGTGGCACGCCAGTTAGGTTTAGTCGTGGAAGACTCGCCTGTGCCACTTCTTGGAGTTGGTGGCATACAAGTGAAGTGTCTGACGGGCCAGACACTTGTCACCTTTTCTTCGCTGAAGTCCTCCACAATGAGGATCACGACTTCGGCTATGGTAATGGATACCATTGCGGGTTGGCACCCCTCGACAGACATACCGCCGGGTGTGTTGTCTTTGGTTTCGGGTCTGGATTTGGCCGACCCCTTTGTCTTTCATCCCGGCCCAGTGGACTTGCTCCTGGGCTCGGACGTATTGGGTTGGATTTTGTTGGGTACACAGAAGGCTCTGGGTTCGTCTTCACTGATGGCAGTGTCTACGATTTTTGGTTTTGCCCTGATGGGCCCTGTGTTTGATAATGGCACCGCGGAGGAGCCACCGGTCGTCGCATCAGCGTCCTTGGCCAAGACCATGCAAAGGTTTTGGGAGGTGGAGGAGCCACCTATGAGTTCCAGGGTGGATCCGGAACACGCTGAGTGCGAAGCCCTTTTTCGATCGACCACGGAGAGGTTGCCCTCCGGTCGGTTTGTAACTAGGTTACCCTTTGTTGCCTCTCGTCCTAGCCTAGGGCAAAGTAGGGCGCTTGCGGAGAACCGACTGCTGTCCATGGAGCGACGTATGCAGCGTGACCACGTACTTCGCGATAAATATATTGAATTTATGCGCGAGTACGAGGATTTGGGTCACATGTCTCCGGCTCGAGTTGATTGGAGCTCAACTGAGCATTATTTTTTGCCCCACCACGCGGTGGTGAAGGCCTCAACGGGCAAGTTGCGGACTGTCTTTGATGGGTCCGCACCCACTTCGAACGGAGTTTCGTTGAATCTATGTTTGCATTCAGGTCCCAAATTGCATAGGGATATAATTGACATCATCTTGAACTTTAGAAGACATCAAGTGGTTTTTGGCGCGGACATCCGGATGATGTTCCGCCAGACAGTCATACATCCTGAGGACAGGCGATTCCAGTTGATACTCTGGCGTGAGCGCCCTGAGGATCCTGTGACGGTGTATGAACTCAACACAAACACGTATGGTTTGAAATCTAGTCCCTATATCGCCATCAGATCATTGCTTGAATTGGCAGAGCGGGAACGGATCCGCTTTCCCCGTGGGGCTTCCGTGCTGTCACGTGACTTGTATGTTGATGACGTGTGCACCGGAGCCCAAAGTATTGAGGAGGCCCTCCTACTGCGGGATGAATTGATTGAAATATTGAAAACGGGTGGCTACGAGCTACGTAAGTGGTTGTCCAATGAGCCTAGAGTTCTAGAAGGGATCCCGGAGGATCACCAACAGAACCCTCACCTGTTTGAGGATGTGGATGATCCCAACAGGATAGCGGTGCTGGGCATGCAGTACCAGCCGCTAACCGATATTTTTACATTCCAAGTGGACTTGGAAATACCAAAGGTCTGGACTAAGAGAACGGTGTTGTCCGTAATAGCTCGTATGTTTGATCCAAGCGGTTGGATCAGTCCAGTAATATTCTCTGCGAAGTGTCTTCTTCAGAGACTTTGGACTTTGGGCGTCTCGTGGGACGAGCCGCTGTTTGGCTCTCCATTGGATGATTGGCTCGAGTTGTTTTCATCGATTAAGGAAGTCAATCGGATTGCCTTGCCTCGTCGAATATTGCCACCCGGGAAATATCGAGCCAGCCTGCATGGCTTTTGTGACGCGTCGGAGCGAGGCTACGCCGCGTCAGTCTATATGCGGACAGTTGACGCCGATGGCCGGGTCAATGTCTCGCTTTTGTTAGGGAAGAGCAAGGTCGCCCCCATCAGGACTAGGCTGACTATTCCCAAGCTTGAGTTGAGTGGAGCTCACCTTCTCTCTAAATTGTTGCATCACGTTGCCAGTGAGCTGGCGGCCACGGTCGAGATACGAGACATCTTCGCCTGGTCGGATAGCCAGGCCGCGCTTGCATGGTTGCGCGCGGCCCCACATACCTTGGAGGTTTTCGTTGGAAACAGGGTTTCCCAAATCCAGAATATCGGAATTGATATAACATGGAGACATGTGCCGGGAGAGCTTAACCCAGCGGACTGTGCTTCCCGAGGTTGTACGGCACCAGAATTGGTGTCACACCCGCTCTGGTGGGGTCCAGAGTGGCTGATGGGATCAGAAACTTCTTGGCCTGTCTGTCAGACAGATGTTACTTCTTTGAGTTTGACTGGGCTCCGTGTACATGCTGTAGTCGCTGAGACGACGTCGGAGCCGGATTGGCTACTTGCTCGGTATAGCAGCTTGGATAAGCTTCTGGGTGTCACCAGTTGGATTAAGCGTTTCATACATAATTGTAGAAACCCACAGGCAAAGCGGTTGGAGCCGATTGCAGGTGCAGAAGAGCGCCGGAGCGCATTGTTGCATTGGGTCCGTGTCGTGCAGACCGGACGGTTTGAGTCAGAGCTTCATATTTTGCGCGAAGCACGCGCTAAGTTGAAGGGCGCGGTCGCTCGTTTGAACCCGTACATCGACTCGGATGGGCTTCTTCGGGTTGGAGGCAGGCTCCGGAAGGCGGATCTTCCATATGAGACTCGCCATCCTCTGTTGTTGCCCAAGGGCGGACCCTTGGTGCAGCTTTTGGTGTCTGATCGACACATTCGTAACGCCCATGCTGGGTGCAATGCTTTGTTGGCTATTTTGCAACGCGAGTTTTGGATTTTGTCAGCCCGAAGAGCAATCCGTAGTGTCCTGTTTCGATGTATTGCATGTTATAGGTTGAAGGCATCCACGATGCAACCACAGATGGGTGATTTGCCCGCTGATCGAATCCGACCTTCGAGACCGTTTGACGGCGTTGGAACCGATTTTGCCGGTCCCTTTTCGATCAAGGCTTCTCCCTTTCGTAATGCCCGTATTGTGAAGGGCTATTTGTGTGTATTTGTTTGTTTGGCCACCAAGGCTGTCCATTTGGAGGTGGTATCGGCTCTGACTACGGAGGCCTTCGTCGCCGCGTTGGATCGCTTTGTTTCGCGTCGAGGTCTACCTTCCCTTATTAGGTCTGATAATGGCACAAACTATAAGGGAACTGTAAATTATCTTAAGGATGTTTCTGTGTTTATTGATAAAAATTGTACTAGTTTAAGTCAAATTGCTGCCCAAAGGGGAATAACCTGGAAGTTTAGTCCCCCAAGTTGCCCCCATTGGGGAGGGATTTTTGAAGCGGCTGTGAAATCCGCAAAGACCCACCTCCGCCGCATTATCGGAGAAACGGCTCTAACTTTTGAAGAGCTGGCCACAGTGTTTTGTAAAGTTGAGGCGGTCCTCAACTCTCGTCCTCTCTGTCCGCTATCTCCAGATCCAAATGACTTGGAAGTTCTCACCCCTGGTCATTTTTTGGTGGGAGGGCCTTTGAATGCCCTGCCCGAATACCCGTGGAAGGACGAACGCGTATATCGGTTGTCGCGTTTTCAAATGTTGCAGCAAATGAGCCAGGACTTTTGGCGTCGCTGGTCGCTTGAATATTTGCATTTGCTGCAGCAAAGAGTGAATTGGACAGACAGGACTGAGCCTCCCAGGGAGGGTGATTTAGTATTGTTAAAAGAGGCAAATTTGCCCTCATTGCTTTGGCGACGAGCTCGCATATTACGTTTGATTCTTGGCGGAGATGGCACTCCGCGTGTGGCTGAGGTGTTGGTCGACGGTTCGATTTTAAGGAGAGGTGTGACCTCTCTCGCCCGCCTTCCCGTAGAGTAAGCTAGCGGTCTGCTTCTCAGACCGGGACGGGGGGATGTTTGTAATATATTGGGTAAAACTAAACGCAGGCGTTTCCTGTTATCGCCGCCAGGCGTTTTGGGGTTCTCACATTGCTCGCGTGTAAGATGGCTCGCGGACGGTCGCCATTGTCCCATGCGATATCGGTTTGATTTTTAATACGCGAGAGGTCCCGCGTTATTTGATTGCTAATTATCTTGAGTTGTATTGGTGAATTTCCTGTTTGTTAAATAACTATTGAACTTTGTGTTTGTGTGCCCGTCATTGTGACTTTCTCCTGTGGGATGTGACGCGTGGCTGCCCGCTCACATCTATCTGTTGCCGAGCCGATTTCGGGAAGAAATCTATTTATGTGTTCTGGGGAATTGAGATCTCATGGGTTAGGTAGGGTGATTAGGAATTCCCCCTTCCCGAAGACACTCAAGTTTGGATCCGAAGAGAAAGAAGATTTAGCTTGGTAAGTGGTTTTCCATTGTAATTAATTTATAGGTTAGGTTATTATATAGGGCCCTGTAGCTCCCTTCATAAGCTACGGTGGTAGCAGACTGCGTTAAGTTAGTTAGGTTTTAGTCGGGCAAACGTGGTGCCGCGTGGAGATTTTTTCCCGGTACTTATTTTTACCGGTGGTTTTTTCCCGGTGAAGTTCCGGTACCGAATTCTTCCCGCCGCTTCGTTTGTCCGGATTCTCTCTGCCACATTTTCTGGTAGCAGAGCGTAGTTGTTCTGCACAGTATATTAGTCAAAATTGACAAAATTGTCGTCATTACACAATATCGATTTAATGTAGTCTACTTTTTGTTCTCGTCCTGATGGAATGAGAGCCAATGCCTGTAGATGGGACTGTCCAGGTCTGCGCAAACCGCAGCCAGAATGCTATTCTGAGAGCAACGCAGTCGCTTCCAGAAGGACGCCACGCGCGCCCTCAAAACACCAAAAAAGTCGGGCACCCTCGCCTCAGCAAACATGCTAGACGCACTGCAGTACCTTGGCAAGCGCATAAGAATTCTAAATGCATCATTGTATTGTACCCTTATGGCACTCCAGCTCGTACGTTTGAATTTTGCCCAGAGTTGGCCGGTGTAGAAACAAAGGCAGTATGCATTAAATAATGTCACTTTGACCTGATTGCTACACCGCCCAAATCTTCGCGCCAGCATATTGCAACGAACCGAAAGTGCCCTCCTTTCCCTCTCAATATCTAAATCGTCCGTCATATCCGAGGTAAGTATATGACCTAAATATTTAAATTGATTTACAAAACCAACCACTGAGTCATTCAATTTTAAACACGGCACATAATCTGGACCTCTTCCAGCTCTAAATACCATGGCTACTGTTTTGGCTACGTTATATTTCAGCCCATGTGAACCAACATAGTTCTCACAGACTGAAATAAGCTGTCTTAGGCCTTTAATAGAGGGACTGAGCAGCACCATGTCGTCAGCATAGCTAAAGCTATTGACGCAGAGCCCGGCCATATGACAACCTACTCGAGTGCCCCTCAGTCTCCCTATCAAGTCGTTGATATACAGGTTAAATAGGTCTGGAGAAGTCAGCCCCCCCTGTCGAACACCGCAGTCTAATTTATAACAATTAGAAGTCGCGTTCCCCCACCTCACAAAGTTAGTTTGGTTTCCGTACCAAAACCGAAACAGATCTATCAAATTCTTAGGCACCCCTGAGCATTGCATTTTGTCCCAGAGAACGTTATAATTCACGAGATCAAAGGCCTGACTCCAGGTCCAAAAAGCACGCATACACGGAAGTATTTCTTGTGGTATAATAGTTTACAGTGTGTTTCAAGCTTAATATAGCAGAATCTGTAGACAGGCCTGGACGGAAACCAAACTGTGCATCATCAATCCCTATATGACTCAGTAGTTGGGGCTGCAAAAGTCGCTCCAGTACTTTCCCTGCCACCGTTCCCAATGAAATTGGACGATAGTTATTTACCGATGTAAGATCGCCTGTCCTATTCTTAACAAGTGGGATGACCAGAGTTTTCATTAAATCGTGCGGAAGATATGAGTACTGTAGGCACAGATTATACAATTTGCTAAGTTTTACACAGAGAAACTCGCTACCGTAAACAAAGTGCTCTATACTTAATCTATCATGGCCTGGTGATTTCCCACGTTTCATATTTTTGATTGCCATAGCCACATCCTCTGGCGAAAACTGATATACTGAAGGGCAGAGGTTCAGTTTACATTCACTATTAGGTTCAATTCCCGTACTCGACGGAACAGGTACAGGTACAGCTTTAAACTTATGAGAAAACAAATTCGCTATTTGAGACGGCTCAGAAAGACCATCCACAGACATAGGCAAACTTTGTTTATAGTTAAGTTTTTTGGTATCTTTCCAGAATTTCCCAAAATTTTTTTGATTTCTACTTCTTGCTAATATATCTAATTTAATATTTTCTTCATTTCTCTGACACCATTTAAGTTTGTTTTTAAAATCTCGTCTTTTATTACGCATGTCCCTGTATATTGGCCCCTCAGTTGGTTTGTCCGCTAAAATCCAAGAATTAAAACTTAAACGATATAGCTGATGGCTATGTCTTATATGATAGTTCCATCCTGTTACCTTTTTATATTTATTTTTGCCTCCAGAACGAGAACAACAAGTAGTACTGGCTGCATTTTGCAGTACTATAATAATTTTATTATAAAATTCGTCAATAAATTTATGATGAAGCTTAATATTTAAACAATCTAAGTGTTCTAACTTATTATCACAGACATCACATTGTAAATTATCTTGTATATACATTAGATTTTCCTTACAATATTCATAGTAGGCACGTATTTCGCTATTATTGCGAACTCCCCAGCTGATATTGCTCCTCACTGGCTCCACACCGGTGACCGTACACTGTATGGCATTATTATAGCTACATTTAACAACTAGTGGAAAATGATCCGACCATTGCACATCCGTTATCACGTGTACAGATAATATATTAGGCCAGGTGGCTTGCGTCACTAGACAGTGGTCCAGCCATCGGTGGGACCCATTTAAGTCGCTTATATAAGTAAAGGTATTAGAGTTCAGTAGTTTGACATCAACACAACAAAAGTCCTGTTCGTTACAGAAATTAAATAGTTCCTTACCGAACATCGCCGACGGGTGGGCGTTAAAATCACCTAATACATAAGCTACCTCTACGTCACTTTCCTCTATGATAGCGTTTATCCGTGACATGCACGACGTAAACTCACTCAGATTCTTAGGATCGTTCCAAGGCATGTACACATTCACTATAACGAAATCACTGTTATTCACTGACGACACTCGAACAGCTGAGATTCTATCGCACATTGTGTCAATCACCGAGACCCTTGAAAATAAGGATTTTCTCCACATTATGGCCATTCCACCATATGGTCGGCCACGAAAAACACGTTTAGAAGTATCCATCGATGTTGTAGCCATACACGCAAAATTCTGGTCAATGGTGTGCACAAAATCCAAGTCATGAGAAAAGAGCCAAGTTTCTTGTATAAAGAGCACCGAGTGAATAAAAAAATCACAAAGTAATTATTTATATTACTGTCTGATATTATTGAAAATAACAAAAAATAAACAATAAACAGAGCACCAAAGGTATTTAAAACCATGAAGTTTGTATGGATAGTATTATCTCTTGCATCCAAATTTTTGTTACTTACATATCTAACAACGACATATATTGGCAAATTTTTTTTTTTAAGTTTACATTAGGTAGATACTATGATATTACTATGTTATGCAATAGCATAACATAGTAATATAATAATCCATACTAATATTATAAATGCGAATGTTTGGATGTGAGTTTGTGAGTTTGTGAATTTGTGAGGATGTTTGTTACTCAATCACGCAAAATCTACTGGACGGATTTCGATGAAATTTGGTACAGAGGTAGATAATGACCTGGAATAGCACATAGGCTACTTTTTATCCCGGGAAAAAGCACTGTTCCCGTGGGAAATTCACGCGGGCGAAGCCGCGGGCAAAAGCTAGTATTATATATAATAGTATATTATAGTAGTAGAATATAATAATATTACTAACTTAGTAGGAACTATTACTTTGAGTACATTTTATTGTGAGGTTCGACCGCTGTGAAACATCGCAGTGTAAGAACGGCCTTAATGAACCACAACAGCATAAATGAAGCAATTATACAATAACCAATTTAATTTGATCTTGTTAGAGACAAATAGATTATGATATGTTGATTTTAGTTAGAATTGTAGATGCATACATGAGAATAGATTCGTGTTGTTTATTTTTTCGTGTAATTGTGTTAATTAGAATGTACAGCCATGAATTTATAGCTCTGAAACGTATGTCTTACTAGCTGCGCCCCGGGGCTTCGCTCCCGTGGGAATTTCGGGATAAAAAGTACCCTATGTGCTATTCCCGGTATTTTTCTACTAG